>SJJU01008706.1:0-17108 GCA_012932125.1 Conopomorpha cramerella | reverse complement strand
TGGTGGTTTAGCTCACAGAGAGCCTACAGCCCGTTCTTAGGAGAGTTCCTTCCGTCGCCTCTTGCGACCCTCACGATGGGAAACGTTAAGCTGGGATGGTGACACATGTAGACTATTTGCTGTCACCACACGGTTGTCCGCTGGACGGAATCATAATACTTTGCATAAACGCGGAAGATTGTCTTTCTAGTAATAGTACTGTTATCTTCTGAAGCAATCTGTTCTCTAGCTGCTAAAATTCACATTAAGATTTTTTCACGCGACGGCACCGAACTTTTCTGTGCTGGTTGTAAAATTGTAATTAAAATTTACTTCGTCTAAACCGCTTTTCTTTTAAATTGCGACCTCACCTAGATTTATGGGGCTCTTAAATTAATTTTAAGTTATAATTAATTATTTGCCGAGCTAGTTTAGAACGTAAAAAGAATATTTCCTCCGTGACCTTGAGAGATTTCCACTGCAAGATGGCAGTATGGAAATGCTGAGATGAAAGATGAAAAGAAATATTAAGGCTTGAATGAAATAAACAAACTACAGGCATACATTTTAGGTGTACGAATTTTTGGTACATTGCGTGTAAAAGAACCCCGAACAATAGTCTTAAAAACATTGTTGAGTTCGTCAATATGAACAACTTTTACTACGGCGACAATGCGGTGAAATGAAAAAAAAAACTTACATTATCGGGTCCTTTCACACGCAGTATATCGGACATAATGCTGAAACTCCCCTAAGCACATATCTCTGCTCAAGTAACGCTTGTCTCTCTCTATACGTGTTAGTGTAAAAGAGACAAACTATGCTCAGGCGACACTTGAGTACTGATCATTGTTTGAAAATACGCGCCTAATGCTATTCCCGTACTAAAATTTTCGAGCGTGTTTACAATGTTTTTAATTAACTGTATAACTTCCTTTTTCTAGTGAATTAATCAAGCAATCTCCTTCATTACTATCGATCTGTTCACACAAGCCGTAGATCACTTACGGCCCATCTCCCATTTGTCATTTAGCGTAGCGCGGTAGGCAGAGACGTTGATCGATTAGTTTGACACCGATCCGACGATAGCCACGATCCGAGACGTATGTGGACTAATACGTCATATGGAGATACGCTCGATTTCCTTTGAGCAGAGAGGGGGTTCCTGGAATTCGGAGATTGTTCACAATTTTTTTGAACGGTCTATTTTGGTATTTATTAAGCGTGTAGATTCTATACGGACTTTATCTCGAAATAGACTAGGATCGATATATTTTATCATGTCATCATCATCATCATCAGCCCACATTTGTCCACTCCTGGACATAGGCCTCTCATGTGAGGAATGCGTAATTGTGTACATTACGCATTCCTTGCATAAGAGGTAAAAGGTTTTGTAAAATATTCACATTATTTTTTAAATAATTTCAAATATGAACCGTGGGCATTTGCTCATTAAGCAAGTGCCTCTGCCTACCCCGCTTTGGGATTAAAAGGCGTGAAGTGTATTTTTTTTTAAATAATCGCGCACATTATACTAATAGTTTAAACCTGGATTTTCGGATCGTGAAATTCCAGTCAGCTCGTAACCACGGCTCATGTAACTCTGTAGATACGTCGAGCAAACAATTAAGGTTATCTTTGGTTAATTTTCGCGCCAAAATACCTGTTTTAAACTTTTAATATAGGGTCGATATATTTATACTTTAGTACTTACTTTTTACGGGAGTAAGAAGTCGTAAATTGTATGCAAAATCTTTTTGGTATCTGATCAACTAATTGCTGTAGCACTTACTACTTCATACATATTAAATGTATGAATTCGTTTGTAATACTAAAAAATATTTACTTATTATTTATAGAATATGATTTAATTTAATGTATACATTTCGTAAAATATTCACATTAGTATTACGTACCTGATATTAATTAACACACATGTATTTTTCAGTGTATATTATACTACGATAATCATAATGTAATCAAACCTTCATTTAATCAAAACTTCTCACACTTAAAAGGTCTATAAATACTAAAAACAACCCATTGTCGGCACCTCACATCAAGTACAATATAATCTTACATTTGTATTCCCCTAAGTAAACCAGACCCATGTCACTTCCGCGAGTTCCCGTCTCCGCACCTCCTCCCGGATTATTAGCGCCTGGTATAAGTTTTAATGGGTTCCTTCTACTTGTTGCTCACACGATTAGCCGGGTTATGCTTACTTTACGACTGATGGTTGTTTGACTAATTAAAAGTTACATGTTATAAGTCAAGGCTTATCACAAGAAAGTATGAAGGTGGATTATAGGTAGACGTGACTAGTGAAGCGAATAATGAAGCTTATTTCTATGCATACATATGGGTACATAGCAGTGGCGTGCACTGGCTTTTACGACAAGGTAGGCAGTTATCCCCACGGATTGACACATATGTATAGGTAACTTGTCTTTACGAAATAGAGGTAAATACCTATCTACTACCACAAAACATTTGTTAGGCGGTACGAAGTTCGACGGGTCAGCTAGTTATATATATACCAAGAGAATCAGTCTATCTAATAAAGAAGATCGCATTCCATCGAAATAACTTAGTTTAAAAGGTATAAGCGCTGGATATAGGCCTCCCCCAAGGCGCGCCACGACGATCGGTCTTGTGCCTTCCTCCGCCAATGTAGGCCCGCCGTCTTTACCAGATCGTCAGAAGCGCACATCGGGATAGTCGACGAGAGACGGCTCTGTTCTGCATTGATTAATACAAGAAATAAACCGCAAAACTTCTGAACGACTAGACCAAATTGGATGAGTCTTCTTTTTGCATATTCCCAACGGCCTAGACAAAGTTTGTGTGAAGATAAAAAGCATAAATGTTGATTCACATGGCAGAGGGAAAACTGAGCTTCCTAAATAAAAAAGTAAGCGTGTTTCTGCGATTCAGCATGTATTATCGAGAAGTCATTTCCCCCAAGGCTTGTCTGTCTGGTTTTAGACATAATCTACATACGTGTTCGGATTACTTCTGCTTATCAAAAGGGTAGGGCAATAAAAGTGTTTCGGATTCAACAAACTTCCTGTTTACAAATGTTTCCTGTTAGTACGTACGAGGTTTAACCATATTATCTAAATTTATATGAAAGGGGGAACTGACTGACTGACACATCCACGCACATCCCAAACAGATAAACGTAGAAGCTTTAAATGTAGTAGGGATTTAGCTTAGGTATCGTAGGGATGCACTAGGTAAGGGTTCCCCGCAATTCTCAGGGGAACAGGAAATAGGGGGAAACATTGTTTGTATAAGAAACCTTAAAAAACCGTATAAGTTAGAGGCTTGAAATTGTACCTAATATTTTGCATTATTATATAAGTTCTTACTGCGGGAAAAGGAATTAGCAGGATCTTCTGTTTTGATGGCTTCTACATCGATATAGTACTCTCTGTATATTATGTAAAACTGGTCAAAAGCTAAAACTCGGGTGAAGTCGCGGGTCAACCGCTAGTTCATTATAAGGCCTGAAGGGTACCTATTAGTGAAAGTAATTAAACTATAGGGTCCGTATTGTGAAACAACAGTCAGTTTTCAAGAGTTGTTTGAATATATTGTGTCTCTTCTACACAAACGATATTAGAGCGAGACACACGTTACATTTTGAGTTTGAAGGGAGTTTCCAAATTTTAATACTAGTAGAGGCTTACGAGACAGCTTGGTTAGTTTTATTTCGATTCTATTACCAGTGAATAGAGTTCCAAAACAGTGACACGTTTCCGCGCCAGTTTCGCAGGAGCGGTTAAGGAAGTTATGATTATTCATAGGAATTTTACTGCTAAAACTGCTGTTTTGAAATAACACTGTAGATACCTTTTTACACGTGGTGCCGCCGCTTGTATTGCTCGTCATAACAAAATCAATGGCATATCGTATTACAAGACATAGGCCCTAAAAAGAAAAGCAATAGTACTTATTTATACTTAGCCGTGTGGTGACGGCGAATAGAATACATGTGTCACCATCCCAGCCCAACTTTTCCCGTCATGGGGGTCGTAAGAGGCGACCGAGGGAGCTCTCCAGAGAATGGGCAGCAGCGCTTTCTGTGAGTTAAACCACAACAACACTGCGATCGCCAACCCGCCTGCCAAGCGTGGCAATTACTGGCATTTCACCCGAAATGACGGATCTCATTGGGGGAGGCCCTCGTCCAGCAGTGGACATTATGTGGCTGATGATGATGACTTATTTATTTATTTGACACACAAACAGAATACAATTGGTACATCACCAAAATTATACATATGAAAAACCTTTGTCAGATTTAAATCGTATTCCAAAGTATGTGTACACAGAAACAATACAGGTTACACTGTTAACTAAAACTAGTAGGTATACTTAGAATAATAAACCTAAAATAACAGTTTAGTACTTAACTAAATAACACATTACGATCTTTACCTATTTAATGTAAGATGTTATCTATTGTTTAGATATGAGGTTAACCACCTCAATAGATCTCCACGTATAACGAAAGCGAAAAGCTTCTGAACCAGCCGGTATCATAATATGAAGTCGGTATATATACACGTAATATGTACCTGGCTACGATGAGCAAAACTTTTACACAAGAAATCCTTATACTCCAGCAGATTAGTAATTGTACCTTTGACAAAACCATGTTGCCTGTATGATATCTGAGGTTTTATTTGACTGTAAAGGGAAGTATTTAAGTGACTGATTCAAATAATTTAGCTATGGGGGACAAAATACTAACTGTTGTCACCAGATTTGTGTATAGGTATGATATGAGCTACCTTTCATATTTTTGAAAATGTACCAGATCGATAAGGTTTATTAAAAATAAGGCAAAGAGGACACACACGGTATCCTTATCAATGACAATGCCTGTCAGAGTAGTACAGTACAGCCTGATTCGAATTCACAACCTTCCGATTGCAAGTCCAACCAGCGGAACCACTGGTCTAAAGACGCCTTTTATGGGTTATAATGGAAATTAATCGTAAATAAGCTTCCAGCTTAACTTTGTTGTTTTGTGACGTAATTCGCGGTATAAAATGTTTGTTACCCGGTACATACAAATAGTGCAAGTTTCTTGAAAAAAAAAAGTAATGATTAAGCATCTAAGTGCTCTTTCTTCCATGAAAGAGAGGCCTGTGATGGGTGGTACCTTCAAAGCCCTCTCTTCGAGAAAAATATACGGAATTATTTTGTCAACCACAAACAAATCCAACGCATTTTCAGGTGTGTAGTAAAAAAAAAACTTCTCTTCTTCTCGAACGTTGCTCTGAAAACACCGACGTCATGCTCCAAGTATCTTCTGACAACCACTTGTTAGTTTGTCGAGGCGTGGCGAGGGTGAGAGTGCGACGGAGGGAATCTCGAACGATTCAAGCGTAAACCAACAAAACGGCGAAGCTCTATGAAAAATTCACTCTTGAACCGCAACTAGACATGGAGACCGCAAATATTGACGGCAGTCTAGGACCGTGCCGTTGACACTTTTAGACGTTTTCACCGTAACGTTAAAATTGACGTACGGTCGGCTAACAAAGTGCTCTATCAGTTTTGATGACACTTGTTGTGTCACTATAATTTTAAAGAAAAAAGAATTCTAGTATTAACAACTAGTCGTACCCCCAACACCCCCTAGTCCCTACGTTTTTTCATTGTTTTCCTAAATGTATCTGGTCTGTCAATATCAAACCCTGACTATCATGGCAATATCTTCTTTCCAACAAAAAATAATCATCATATTCGGTTCATAAACGACGATCTTATCCGGGAACAAACGTAAAAAAATATATTGTATATTGTCGAATTAAGAAAGGCTCTTTTTTGAAGTCATTTACAAGAAAAAAAATAACATTAGTATCTAATGGCATTCGATACGAATTTCAAACCGATGATCTTAGCCAAAATTCTTGGCGGACTGTACGTATCACGGATAAGCAAATTTGCCGTGAAAATGTTAGTCTTTATTGACAGGTATCGCAGAGTCCGCTACGAGAACTACACAAGATTTCCTTCCAGGTTAATCTTATTTGTCAATGCAATTAAAGTAATTGATACGAGAGCTGTGATTGGATTGGATCTTATATTGGATCTTAAACTAGTGCTGGATTTGGCCAATCACAGCAATGGTTCAGGATTACTTGTTTCGAGAATACAAGGCGATCTAATTTTCTAGACAAGGGTGAAAATGTACAGTGTTCAGAGGTGTTCAACTCGTGACGCAAACGGTTCCGTCGAATGATTTACTAATAAAGCTAATTAATAATCGTAACACAAATAATAATTAGCCAATAGCAATGTCTCTGGACTTTATTATATAAGAGAAGGATTGTAATAGTGTATCCTGTAAAGATATATTTTGTAGAATAAAAATGAGAACACGTTCTTATTTGTATGTAGGTATTTCTGTGAAATTGCTGGGCGTCTACTACTTCTAAACGTTTCAGTGTGCTTTTTGCTGAAGGAAGCCGTCGATATTCCTTCCGGGGCGCAACAAAAACAATGTTAACAAACTTAAAATGGTAATTACCGGGTATTTCATCAGATCAAAGCCAAAGAGTAAGTATTATCCAAATAGTGGTTGCATGTTTTTCAATACCATATTATTACATCTACCTACATATATACAAAACGATATCGCAATATTTACCACATATCAAATAAAGCTGTACCAGATGAGTTTGTTCAAGAATTACTTAAATAGAAACCACCCACGCGCATTCATGGATGATCAGGTACAAAGTGTGTTAGGGAGTAAATCATTCGCCTATAACAGGATAGGTAATACCTGAACCTTTGATTTTTTTTCCATTGAGTGAAAAGAAAATCACATTAGCCTCTCGTTAACTGAATAGGCTGCTGAGATCATTTCGAATTCGATTAATGTACAAATGGTTCTTACATTATAGGTAAATTAGCTTCAAAACGTTTTTTGCGTTTGTAGTAGTGAGTGTGAATTTGCAGGTTCAGATGTGTGTGTTTATAATTTTTAAGAAAAATCGACTTATGTGCTAACCGTATACATACAAATCTTATATATAAAAATCAAAGCCACTTTTCGTTGTCATTCCATAACTCCGGGACGGGTGGACCGATTTCGCTAATTCTTTCTTTGTTGTGCTTATTAATGATAGCAGAAGGTTCTTATGAAAGAAAAAAATTACATCCACTGCTGGGCATAGGCCACCATATTAATAGTTAAGACAGGACAACGTCTGTCGAGTCCACTAGTGTGAAAATAAATTTAGCCGTGGTTAATTTATCTAGTACTGTCCTACTTAATCCGTCGGATGTGTATGTGGGTTACACACACACACACACCCACGTAGGTTCAAGACCGACATTTCCCAGAAGTTCTGAACGCTCTTTGAGATTGCGGAGATCGCTCTCCATCCGAGAAATGCTCCCCTGGGCCTGGCACTGCTGGGTCCTTATATTCTAGGCTTCAAGTACTATTATTGGGTCCAATACACCTATGTAAACATCAATCTTGGAGAAATACTAACATTGTCATACATAATTTCACTGCTGAGAACAATTAGATCCAAGCTTGGACCATATAAAAATAAACCGTAGTAAATATTATTAGCGTTAACCAATACGCTGTATTCCGGTGCAACAAGTTTCATCATTGTGGTAGGAAATATGAGAAAGTCTGTAGACTTTGAGTTGTAAATACGCTTCGATATTAGTTGTTTTTCCTTAGCCTCTGCCTATATAGTAATGCTAGTGCTGAAAGGTCCTGACCTTAGTCGATTGAAACCGATTACTCAGTGCGGTCCCTTTGGGCGGCAGCAAATCATTCGCAATAGGTTTTATTGATAACGCGGCGACCATAGCTGACACCGTAAGTGTTAAGCTTTGGGCATGAAATGGTAAACTGGTGACTGAACTGGACGGGGACCTTTGTCTCAAATTTTCACTATAGTGTAGGTAAATTAATTAAAAATAAAAATAACCCTGGAAATTCTTCTTTAAAAGTATCAGAAAACCAAGATGAAAACTGGATATAGGGCGCAAAAGACGTGAAAATATGGGATGGATAGTTTATGGTAATATTATACTGCAAGCGGAAATTTTCTTGGTAAAATTCAACTTATTTCCTTTTTATTCTCGAGAGTGCGCTGTCTTGGTCCTAGCAATAAACATCTGTTTTAGTCTCACACTGCAGAATCTATAAATCCTTAAGAGCATTTGAACTTGTACCGACTATGATGTTGGCAAGAATGTTTCGAACTGAAAGGAGCAGTAGTTTTACTTCTTTCGAATTTTAGTAAAGGACATAGCGCAGTTTCACGCACTTTTTTTTCTTCTAAATGTGAACTTAGTTTTGTAGCCTATTTGCTATTAGAGAAGTTTTCTTCGTACGTACATAAGTTTGAAATACTAGTGCACCACGCAAGTGGTACAATTTGTCCCAATCCCTTGGGAATTTCGAGATGAATGAGTGCCTTGTGTGTAACATATCTAAGTAATCTATTAAAATGTGAGGTTGGACCATCACATTTCAATGCTTGATGGAGCATTACGCGGGAATAGCAAATGATCAAATTGGACTCTTCCACGCTTTATTTTTCATTACGATTTTTTTTTCATCACCCGTACATTATAACACTAATTTCTCAACATTAACAAAATAATGTAAGTGCAGTGAAAAAATAATTGTAGTCTGACCAGCGAGTCGTGGCAACAAAAAGTGGCGGAAAATTTGAAAAAGAGCCTACTTGGTATCACTGAAAAATATTAAATGAATTCGGAAAAACGGTCTTGATACTTGATGATTGCTGGCTTGTTTCAAGATCAAATCAGACAAGGATTCATATTGTTTTTTCATGCAACTTTGAAAGCTCACAACGTGGTTTGTCTCAAAATTGTGTAAAAAAACGTTCCGTCACCCGTAAATTATAATATAGGATCTCAGGGTTAAAGTAAAGATACATTTTGTCCTCGAAAAAATCTTCATCCTCAGGTTTCACGGTCCGGTATCACTCTAAAATATCGTAAACTAACTTCGTGACCATACTTGAAAAAGGTTTAGACTTTTTTCACACTTGAATTTTACGAAAATTATCTTACATTAAGGCTATAGTGGTTGTTCTGGTGTTGCAAGTCAAATCACAATTAATGCCACGGCCAGCTAGGCCAGATTATATCAATAATGGCTATATCTATCTTATTTATTTAATACTTTATTGCACTAAAGGTACAAAGGGTGGACTTAATACTAAAGTATTCTCTACCAGTCGACCTCACAACATGGGAGAACATAGATGCGGGTCAGTATTATTAAAAAGTACAATACAAAACAATACAGGATGTAGTTGGTACAAATCCAACTTAATTTAAATTAATACAACAAAAAAAAAAGATACATATAACAATGATACATACAAAAATACGTATACATACTATTACGTAGGTACAGATATATATATATATATACATACTAACGATACTATGACACATAAGAAGTTATTAATTATATGATTGGAGATAGTGCCTCTTGAGAAGATTTTTGAAAGAAGGACGGGTCGGGGCTTTCCTGACATCAGGGGGAAGAGAGTTCCATAAGCGGACAGCTGTCACGGCAAAGGAATTGGACATGAAACCAGATTTATGAGTGGGTACATTAAGGAGCAGATTGCTGGATGAGCGGAGATACCGGGAATGATTGGATGCTACGTAGGAAAAAAAGTCCTTAAGATAGTTAGGCGTTTGAGGCTCAAATAATACACTATACAGAAGGCAGAGGATTCTCACCTTCCTACGCTCACGAACTCGCAACCAATGAAGTTTTTCACGGTACGCCGAAACGTGGTCGTATTTCCTCAGGGAATATATAAATCTGATGCCAGTATTTAGGAGACGATCAAGTTTATTGAGGAGTTCCTCAGTAAGATCTACGTAACACACATCAGCATAATCGATAATGGGAAGGAGGAGAGAATTCACTAAGGAAATTTTAGTTTTCTCAGGGAGGAAGTTTTTGTAGTGGATTACTGAGTGAAGAGAGGCGTAAAACTTTCTGCTGACAAACTCGATATGAGCCCTCCAATTCATCTGGCTGTCAATGACCAAACCAAGGTTAGTGACAGTTGGAGTAAAAGTAATTGGGAAGCCATTGTAGGACAGACATAAATTGGAGGAGTCAATCTTATTTAATTGTTGTGGGCTACCTATTATAATTGCCTGACACTTATCAGGGTTAACAGAGATGCCATAGTTAGCTGACCAGATATGGATCTCTTCCAGATCTTTATTGATAAGTGTCAAAATGTTATCAATTTCATCCGGTTTGCCGGTAGCATAAAGCTGCAGGTCATCGGCGTAAAGGTGGTAATGAGAAAGAAGATTAGGTGTGACCATGTGGATAAACAATGCGAAGAGAAGAGGGGAGAGAATCCCACCTTGCGGCACACCAGCTTTGAGTTCGCACCAGTCAGAAATGTCCTGACCAGCGCGCACGGCCTGCTGACGTCCGCGGAGGTAGGACGAGAACCACTTTAAGGCCGAATCAGAAACGTTAAAATGGATAAGAACAGCCAAGAGGATGTCGTGATCTACAGCATTGAATGCATTACTGAAGTCAATAAGCACCAATACTGTGACCATCTGCGCTTCCTTTGCCGCACGAACATCCTCTGTGACTTTGAGACCAACCTTAAAATAGATTGTGTATTTTCAGATAGAAATATGTAGATTGGTCGGTAGGTGACGCACGATTAAAGTAAAGCAAACTTTACTAAACTGAGAACTCTGTAATGAATGTTTCAAAATTATTGACTCTATCTAACCGAGCAGAATTTTCAAATTATCCGTGTAAAATTGGTTCATAAAGACTTAAATGCCAATAAAGCCGGGCTAAGCAATATACTGAAAGCAATAAAATTCCAAGAGGATAGCCGCAGGAGATCTTCAGTGCCTTTTAAAAATGATTAGTTGAACTCCTGCTGTGCAACAATACCTACATCAGATGACTTTTAATCTTTTATTCTCATAGACTATTTAAAAAAAAACTGCACTAAAATGTAATAACCCATTTAAAAGGAATATTAGAGAGCAGCTGTGGCGTAAGTATAAAAGTCTCTAACCAAGAGTCTATGTCTGAGTCAATGACTAAACGGTAAAATTTTTGTACATGTGGTGATGGCGAATAGAATAAATATGTCACCACCCCAGTCCGACTTTTACGTCGTGGGGGTCGAAAGAGGCGACCGAGGGAACTCTGCAGAGGGCGAGCAGCAACGCTGTGTGAGTTACACCACAACACCACTGCGATCGCCAACCCGCCTGCCGAGCGTTGCGTGCCAATCATTGGTATTTCCCTCCAAATTACAGAAAACATTGGGGGAGTCCCTCGTCCAGCAGTGGACGTTATGTGTCTGATGATGATGTACTCTTGATATGTAGTCTACGGATGACAGGTCTCGAAGAATAATCTCTGTCTATTGCATGTGTCAGAGCAGTACCTAATAGAGTCAACTATAATAAACCACATGTTAAATTATGAACATGGTACTGGGAGTGGTGTTGGTTTGGCAACTGATCTTGCAATCGTAACCACGTGATGCTGTTAGCGAAATGTTACTATACCACCTTATAACGTCCTTTACAAATTATGAATTAATCTCTACTTTCTGTTAGTATAATGGAGAGTTTTCCTCGCACACGTCAATCCCTGTACGCTCGCAGGATGGAAGACGCGTTGATGGGTCACGATAAGTGAGGCATCCTTTTAATATTATGTTTAAGAGTGTTACTGGGTGTGCATGCGGGCTCTTATTTATACAACACTGCAAAGCTTTTACTAGGTAAAGAGGGGTTTCTTGAAATAAAAAACGATACTTCTTTGAAGACCGGAATGTACTAGTGATCAGGGCACCAGGTTCTCCGAAAACGCCTCCGACTTAGTGAGTGCTTTGGTGATGGGGATAGGTCTTTGTCGCGTACATTGTGTACTTATGAATTAATTTAAAAGTATTCAATACGTAAGATTAAACACAGTTTCTCTCTTAAAAACATGATCTATTTATGGTTTAGTACAGTTTGGTGTGGAACTCGCGATATTATTATTACTAAAAAAATGCGATTAAACTAAAATTAAATATTTATCTATTTTTTATGACAATGATGTAAGTTTTTAAAATATGAGTTTTGTTTTCTTTAATTTATGTAGGTAAATGTGTCTCCTAAAAATGTAGTTCAAAATACCAAATATGCACGTAAAAATAACTTTGAATATTATCCGAATAAAGAAATATTTTTCGTAAAGTTGCAGAGAAATATATCTGAGTCAGTCAACCTACGTTACAGGGAAAGGGAAGAAGCGAACCTGGACAAAATAAAACAATTGGCTGCCTTTCAATAAACATATTATTTCAACAAATTAATTCATGAGATTCCATTAGGTAAGTAAGTAGGTACTAAGGTATATCCTACTTAGACCTAGCACTTACTCTCGACCAATTACTAATGCAAATTAACGTACATTATGACAGTAAGCAATGTTAAAAGCTCTATTTTCGACACACCAAGAAGCTTTTGAATTTCGTGAACAAAGTTACGAAAACTATCTTACCTCCTCGGAAAATGCAGTAACCAAATTTAAAAGTCATACTCGCACATTAGTTCAATTATTTTCTTAAATGTGTATTATAATTATGAGAATAATAGAATTTTCCTCCGTTCTTTCTTTCCACGTTTGTTCAAATTCTATACTTAAGTAGATACTTAGATAGATATCTAATTTAATAATTTTACGTCAGTAAATTTTCAATCCTAGAATTAATTTCATGAGGTAAGGCGTTCGCCCAAAAAAGTTCATCAGTTTGAATAACACTGTGTCACTAAAAATCAATAAAGTGGAGTAATGAGTTTTTGTTATTTCATTTTTTCTCAACTGAAACACATGTTCGGTTGAGGTGTGGTTTGTGGCAGAATTGTCGGCTCTGAAGCTGAACATAAGAACCTTAATCGAATTGAATTGTAGAGTAATGATTTTGTGACAAATAAATATAAATGTGAGTGAGTGATACAAATGACTTTCAACATTAGGGTGGTAGACCACATTCTTGACTGATTATAGCTGCATTTGAGTTGAAACTGTATCTGTAATTTTTCAAAAAAAATCCTTTCTGTCCTGCTATCGACACATTGACAGTAGCAATATGTTTTTACAATAAATGGCGCACAGTCGTTTTTACAGGAAGAAAGGTATTATTGGCTTGTCACCAATACCCATAACTTAACCAATAAAAAAGTTACCAGAAGAATACATTCACACCGTGTATTTTATTTTTCACATATTGTTTTTTTTATATTTTCCGCACTTCCAAAAGTAACAGCAAAAAAAGTAAAAACAAAACTTTAATTTTAACCTACTCGTATAAAAATAATTTTAATAGGATACGTTTGAAATGGGTGATTTTCTAACAGATTACTTGTTTCAGTTCTAAGAACTGTCCATGGATGCACTGCCTAGACAGGGTTATTTATTTTATATCATCATCAGAACATGTCTAATTAGCGCCACCCATAATATGTTTTGGAACTACTTTTGACATATTTGAAAATGTCGGGAACCCCTTTCTTTACAATTTCTTAAACTTAGCCCCAAACGTATGTCAACGATTGTCTAATTGACTTAGGCCCATATTCTGAAAGAAACATGAGAATGCATATGTAATGCTTGAGGTGCATATGTCTATTTTTGACATTGTTCATTAGAGCCAGACAAAGCATAAAACTTGAAAGAAAAATATTTTATTTTTATAATAATGGCGGTGGTGCCTTACCTAAACTACCTTAGTTGCTCGCTTCATTTTTCAAAAGATCATGCATCCTAATACATTCCATCCTTCTAGAGAGGTATTATAGATGTGAGTTTCTATATGCACGGCGTCACGGCTATATTTTAAAGCCTAGATATGCCTCTGTACTTTTTATGCGTTTGACAAACAACCTGACACGTTTACGGTAAGGACATCAGATAGCACCCACCGAACGTTTTCCAGCTAGCTAAAAGGGCAAATAAAACGCGAAAGGACCGCGCCGCACCACCTCCGTTTAGTATTCGAGTCACGCGTATGCAGATCTGACAAGATTTGCCTGTACTCGCACACAGCGTTCGTGCAAACAACCAATATAAATTGAGCCTCCTAGTACAAAGAATCCTTTATTGGGTTAAGCTACGTATGAGGCTGCAGGCTAAAGTCAATTGGACCGTAGTTAAAGGCCACGTGTTACCGTGGAAAAAGCACGCTAAAGTGTAGGTAGACGAATTACGTTTGTGTTGCGTCCCGTGGTCAAACAATTTGCTTTTGATACCTCGACGGTGCCGGCGCTTGTTGGCTCCAAAGGCGGCTGTGGCTACTAAAAGAAGGCGTTTTATTCTTTTTAAGAGCTAGGGTGTTGATTCTGTTTGCCGGCCGGTATGGATTAGTGCTCAGGGTGCCAAGTCTGCTACTGTACTTGAATCGCTCTGGCATCGAAGCGCAAAACGATGTGCATCATTATCATCAGCCACATGACGTCCACTGCTGGACGAGGGCCTTGCCAAATGATTTCGGGTTGGCGATCGAAGTCAGTGAAATGAAAGTAACAAAATCAGCAATGTACATTTGCCGCTACGATGCCAGAGCGATGCAACTACCAGAGTGTAGTAGACTTAAGCTCCAGGGCAGCCTTTAGTTCGAAGTCGCGGGTTTGACTCCCGCCGACATATTGCTTTAGTGATGTCCTGGCCGAAGGTGGCGTGAAAAGTACTCGAAACCGGAGGTCATGTATGAAAAGATGTATGAATGTACATGAAGCGAAAGGGTTATGTCAGGACCGTGACAAATGGAGATCTGTAGTCTCTGCCTACCCCTCTGGGAGACAGGCGTGAAGTGTATGTATGTATGTATATATTAAAAAAGTATCTATTGAAATAGTAAATAAAGATAAACATAAACATAAGTATATGGTTCCCATAGTAGGGTATTCTAGTTTGGGGTCCGGTGACCGTGTATAATAATGTCCCATGTATACATATGTTTGTTTTTAGTCGACAGACGAAATTAACTTACTTACCTAATATACGTTTATCGAGCGTGCAATTTTTTTTCTTTAATAATAATAATTCTGACAACGAAGTATACTTGCCTTATTTAAATACATACTTATATAAAGAAAACACCCAAACACATCCAACAAGTACTTCAAAGCTTATTACCTAAGTACCTGTCAGCGGTGGGAATCGAACCCACGACCTTACGGAATAGATGCAGACATGATGACCACTACACCAACGGGCACGTCAAATTTCTCTAACTTATATCTATGAATGAGGTTTTTTCTGAAACTTAGAAGTACACTCAGCAAACATGTTAACACAATATCACCGAAGGAAATCTAAATCAAAAACATAAAAAACCGATACCATGATGATCGTGGAGTTATGATATCTATTTCATGATGATTCCTATTGCATGATTTAAAAGTTGTTAAGATCATTATTTGACATTCCATTTTCAAAATACACTCGAAATTTAATTTTCAAGATTTTGAAAATTAAATTTCGGTCCACACATATAATTTTGTATACGCAATGGCATCAGACATCTAAATATCTAATTCAATTATATTTTTTAAAGACAAATTACAACTTGTCATATTAAAAAAAAAACATTTAAGTATGTTGTTTGCTATAATATAGATAGAATTATTAGATATAAGACAGATGAGATTTATATATAAGTATTTAAATGGTTATAGAAATATATCAAATTGGTCTTACTTATTATAAGTACCACTTTAGATATAAGCAATTGTCAATTTCAATACCCTAACAGGGTTCATTATTCTTATTGTACATAACACCTGTATGACATACCTACAAAATAAGACCAATAAACGAATATGAATGTAATTTTTTTATGTGCGACCCGAAATTTTTGCTCTCCAGTGTATTTCAGATAGTTTTTTCCTAACATTTAAGAGTCTCAAAAACTAGAACCATAAATTTAGATGCTATCCAGACAAGTTTTGCACGTCTATATTTGCACTGGAATTGTAAAGATCTCACATAAGATTCTCTAAAGACGATAATCCTTTCAAAGGCGCTATTGAATCCGTTTACATTAGGTAGGTATAGAATACTATGTTTAGAATCTTGTTGCATTTAAACCTGGGTAAACGTTGTAGGTAGAGTTCTTGAAATCGAATAACATTTTTCCTAGAACAATCGTGAAACTTGATAAAAAATTGATTGTAATCGAGAGACTCGTTTCGAAGAAGCGAGAGCTTAAATGAGTTTAATATTTCCTGAAATTAGAAAATATTACATTTATAAATTAAAAAAAAACATTATTAAAAAATGTAAGGTAACGTAATGTTTTTAACATTACCTAGTTTAGTTTAGTAGTTGTTTTCTTTTTTGATAAAAATCTATAGTAAAATAAAACTGATTGGAGGCCAAAATAGCTCTGACCAGAGCCTCCCGTAATCATTTCCATGATCATTAGATGGAAAATGCATTAGCATTTAGTCCGCCAATTGTATTATTGTACAATATAAATTACAATGTAATAAAACGCCAATAATCGCCACACATGCCAGGCAGGTCGGCGATAGTAGTGTTGTGGTTTAACTCACAGAGAGCGCTGCTACCCGTCCTCAGGAGAGTTCCTTCAGTCGCCTCCTACGAACCCCGCGACAGGAAAAGTTAGACTTGAATGTGTGTAGTGAATAGACTACCTACTTAATTTGTAAAATTTATTTTATGAAGGATAACCCACAAGGTCTTACACAAAATATATGTTTAAAATGACAATAAAAAACAGTAGGTAAGTGCATTCTTAATAATAAGCACTGATAGTTCATAATTAGGTGCTATAGTAGTCATACACACATCAAAAGAGTCTAGGGATCAAGAAAACTTTTAGGTCTAAAAAATCTAATTTATTTGAATCAAATCTCATCTTCTGGATTGGTCTCCTATTTAATTCCACATTCCTGTATCAATGACTTATCACCACGTTTTGAATAAATTATGAATGAATTCAGTTTTTTGTAAAATATATTCTTGATTGCAATCTTCTAAAATGTACTTGATCCCTAGACACTTT
>SJJU01008703.1:0-12185 GCA_012932125.1 Conopomorpha cramerella | reverse complement strand
AAAGCATTAAGTCGGAGGCGGGAGTTGAACCTACGTCGATCGTCCTAGAAGCAGATACCCCGAGCACTAGTCCATCCCGGTCGAAAATGAAACCTATTCTGTACATGTTTCACTGAAACTCTTCAGAGGAGATTATCATGTAAAAGTACACCAGCATTTTTCCGTGTGTTAATTAGAATGTTTGGCAAAGCTTTTGCGCCAGACATACGTTGGTAACGAGTATTTTAATTGCACTTCCGTTTCCGCTCGGGCCACGGAGCACATCGTCCATCAGTAGCGGTAATATTACCGTCCAACCCCTTTTACCCCCTTGAATTTCCGCCCTTAATGCTATGCTCTGTTTAACTTTGGTTAGAGGCAAAGACATGTGTCTGTTCATAATGGTGTTGTAGGTACGTATTGTAAAACAGTGGAAATACTATAAGTATTACCCATTTTCCCTGTTTTACCCTTTAAGTTATAAATTGTTATGGTGACAAATGTTTTAGACGCGTTGCAAAATATTTCAATTGTTTCAAGGTAAGTTTTTTTTTCTATTTTTTTTTGCCATGGCTTGTACGATGTTGCAGTTTAGACGTTTTAGTATAGACGGTCTCGGACCCACAACATTCCGATGGTAAGTCTAAGTGCTTGACCACTGGTTGTCCGCGCGACGCTCTAAAATACCTATTAAAATTCAATAAAAATAAGCGTCTGTGGTCCAGTTGGTCGGACACTTGACTTGTAAGCGGGAGGTCCCGGGTTCGAGTCCGGCTACTGGACGTGTACCAATGGGACTCTTTTTCAGAGCCAATGTACGCAACGCAACGCTCGTACGGTGAAGGACAACATCGTGATGAAACCCGCACACCACAAGGTGTGTGAACCCTATAACCGCGATGGGCTCACCCCCTGTCACGTTAGGTTAAATACGCTTGGTGAACCGTGGGCACTTGCTTATTAAGCAAGTGCCTCTGCCTACCCCTCTTTGGGATTATAGGCGTGAAGTGTATTTATTTTTTTTTATTTTTTTAAAATAAAGTAAAAGAATAGTGGAAAAGAAACTGTGCATATTAACCCCCTTACCAATAAACGCGTTGTCACTTATACAACGGTTATTACAGGTCTACTTGAACTGGTAATTCCGTATTTGACATACAACTGACAAGTTAAGTTTGAGCTTTGTGTATCTACGAAATAGCAATTCCGCCATTATTAGTAAGGCCCTAAAAGTTTAAATCAGGAATTACGACGCGAAGATAAGATTAATTCGTTGAAAATAATATAAGTCCTAGTTTCTTTAAAAATGTATAAATTCCGAAGCTATTATAAATGACTGTGAAAAATCGCAATAACCCATATAAAATTAATGCCCGCGACAGTCGTCCCGCAGTCGGGTAAAATGAGAGTAGGTATGAACATTGCGGCGCCTGGTTTTATGCCAAGTTTGTGCATAATTCATTTCGTCAGACATTTAAGAGGGACTGTGAGGTCTGTCGAGTGTCGACTAATGTCGTAGTCGCTGTACGTTGGATGATAAATGTGCAAATATATTCTCTCATTGGTTCTACGGAGGAAAAGTCTGTTAAAACTATAACCTGTTTTGTGAAAATGCAATCTCGGTTATATCCAAAAGTGCTGATTAAGTTCGTCCATAAGAATGTACATAAATAAATATATATTTTTTAAATTCTGACTTGCGATTGTTAGTTCACGTTCTATCGAGCAGCCAGGCGAGCATTCTAGCGAAAGGACAAATTTGTTTCCAGCTTTTGGTTGTAATTTGCCACCTTTTATTCATCTTTTATTTATTTTTCTTTTTGTTACATAACCAAAGAGGATAAATGCAGCACAACCGAACGTCAAGTTTGACATCATCACCCGTTCCGGAGTTATAATAATACAACAAAGTAGCATTGATTTTTATATAAACTTCTACCCCCCCTTTTTACGCCCTTAGGGGGTGAAAAATCCTTTCTTATCGTCGGCACCATAAAAAAAAACAAATATTTGTATATAGTTTTAGATATATAAATCTCAGTCTTGACTGATTAATTCATCACTGACTCATCAAAGCTCAGAAAGCTGAAATTTTTCACTGTGGTTCTTTTTATGATGCCGACGTGGGATAAAAAATATTTTTTCAAAATTCACCCCCTAAGAATATAAAAAGGGGGGTAGAATATTTTTTTAATGAAACGCGCACAGACATTATAACTCAATATTGTTCACCGGGTATATAGGCGCGAATATAATCAAAGACAAGCTCGAGTCCACTCGTGACCACGACGCATGCAACTGCGTCGAATTGTCCAGTAAAATAACAAAGGTAAGCTCGAGCTTGTCTTTGATTATATTCGCGTCTATTTACTGGGTGGACAATATTGAGTTATAAGGGGAGTTTATACGAGAAAAACGTTAATTTAGAGTTTTGGTTCTAAAACTTGGTGGTGCTAGTATTTTGAATAGAAATTAATACTTAAACTGCGCGAATGAAATCGCGGGGCGTACATTAGTTAAAATAAATTTTAACCATAACGATTCGCCTAATCGTCGACACGGGAATCATTCTTAAACGTAACTTTTACACAGAGGAAGTTTTGTCATTAAGATAATACGCAAGCCGTTGTATAGAAAACGTTTTGAAGTGGCTTCATTTCATTTGTGCAAAACCATTCCTTCGGTTAGCATAGTATAGGTGGGTAAGATACCTACAGATATTATCTGTTTCTATTGGCTATGTGCGCGACGGTGGCGACGCGTAGTGTTTACAACATTTGCGGAACATTTGTCAAATAATATCAATGTAAATATTGTTAGTTTTCTTTGCAAATATAAATAAAACCAAAGATTAAAATAGTACTGTTGACAATATTATATAAGTGAAATTTATTCAATAGTTTGTAAAATTAATTTAATAATAAAAACCGGGTTTGTAACTATTACACATAATATTAGTTTCCAACCACAAACTGAGATAAAATGCAATAAATTAGTATTAGCCGAGCATGTAAGAACGCAACACGTAAAAATTTAACAACGCAACAACAGTCATGGCCCATTTCTTTGCTTTGATTTTGTACTGCAATCAACACTTGACAGCAGATCATCCGCATTTGTTTCCGATTTCTGCCGTGTTGTGCGCTGCGGTCGTTATCTCTTTGCCACTACTCTCTTTGCACACAGCCTATAGGCAGGATGGTGGTCAAACGCTTGTTAAAAAAAAAAACATTTCGTAGGTACATTCAGACTAAAATGTGGAGTTACAGTTTTGTTGACACTTGCAAAGATGAAAAATGTTAACGGCTGCACAAGTTTTTCTTATTTGACAAAAGAAAAAAAGAGTCTCTCTGTCAAATGATATTATATGAATTTTAATGGACCGTTTCAAAATTTGTAACATTTACGTACCACATTCAGTTGCTGTTACCACTGTCGGATTACAGTTTAGAATTAGGTATACAGTGAAGGCTCAACAATACTTTTTTTTGTATTATGGGGAACCATCAAGGGGTAGGTACGATACACATATGATTTATACGGTGTCGGTCCCGTACACGCCTGCTGAATGACTAACCAATCATCATTAACATTAGCCACATGACGTTCACTGCTGGACGACGGCCTCCCCCAACGATTTCCATGATACATACATACATACACTTCACGCCTGTCTCCCAGAAGGGTAGGCAGAGACTACAGATCTCCATTTGTCACGGTCCTGTGTGGACGGAAGTGTCATATCCGCACTCACACATAAAAAGAGGGGAGAGTTGGCAACAAAACAGGGACGGATAAAGATAATTTGTATGGAGTCAAGAAAACGTGTGCGTTGAAAAGAGGCACAAGCAAGTAGACGCGCACGTCTCCAGAGAATGATCCGTACGCCGAGAGGCAGGTAAGGCTTGGGTGGTGGTGGGATTATCCCTGAATTCACACATAAAAATAATTACGAATTGTTGGTTAAAAAGCTTGACATGGAAAACACCTCGCACATACATAATGAAATTACAGTCAATTGGCGTGTCGTTCGCGTTAACGCATTGTTTCAGTAGTTGAATTATTATACATCTGTCAAATGAAAATGCACCTTATTCACTAGGCACAAGGTGTGATCGTTCCACAATCGATGGTGAGATCCATTTTGTTTCAACACCAGAGGAAATTACCAAACTATGCGCATATTCTGTTTCGTAGATCGTATAATGTTGATGCTATGCAGAACTTGTGCATTAAATGTAGAGGTATAATCCATCTAATGAACGTCTCGTTTATTCAGTAGGAAATACTTGCGGAGGTAAAAAAAAATTACCATATCAGGTGGATATGCCATTTACGCGAACCAAACGGTTTGCGTCCACTTTCATAGTGCGAACCGCGAGGATGTGGAACGACTTGCCGGAGTCTGTGTTTCCTGCGCAGTACAGTCTGAAGGTCTTCAAGTCGCGGGTGAATAGGTACCTACTGAACAGGTGTGCTCCATCGTAGACCACATCGCTGCTTAACATCAGGCAGGATGGTGGTCAAACGCTTGTTCATAGTGATTAAAAAAAAAATAAGGCTATGCCGAAAGTTTACTGGTCAAAGGAGTCGGTAACTTTTGAATAGTGCAAAAAGAGTAACTTTTGCAAAAAAATGTGACTTACAGTATTTTACAATTCGAGAACTATCACCGTGTCTTTGCAAACCAACCCACGAACAAAAACGATTCACTGAATTCGAGCCCTTGCGGTATATGGACGGGTACAGAACTTCCGCATGCCGGATGTGGGGCCTCAACCAATGAAGTTGCGCTTTTACGAATGTTTTTTTTCGGGGCAGGTAACTGAAATATATCGATGGTTTCCAGCCAAAAAGGCCTTAGCGACATTTTTGTCCAAAATGAGTTGAGTATGCAGTTTGGATCGCCTTTTTTTTTCTGCGTCGATTTGTCTAGGTTTCATACCTTTATGACGTAGTTTGATGTCGCTTACGCGATAGAGATTATGTGTTTTTCTCCCAAAACATTGCTATATGTAAACTTTAAGCCACTCTCCTGTAAAATTACTTAAATGTCGCTTAGACCTTTTTGGCGGGAAGCCATCGATATACATTTAATACACTGCATAAATTACAATAAACACAATTTTTAATTTTTAGTCAGTTCGATTCCCGGTTGATACTAGCAAAATTTTAAAAATGTTTTAACGCAGGATTGATTCTTTTTAAAATAAAGGACATTCCTTTCAGTGAAATGAGCTAACTAAAGGATTTAAAGCAGTTCCCCTCCAGGGCCCATAACTTTTTTCCATCCTGTATATAAGTAGATATATCTCGTTGTCTGATTTCCATTACACAAGTGATTTAGCTACTCAACATGGGATGAAGGAAATGTGTGTGTTGTTGTAAAATATTTATTTATTTATATATAGGCACAATACGTTGTTACCATGATTAACCAAAATCAGTTGAAGATTCTTTCAAAATCCTAAAAATTATTTGGAAAGCCAAATCATTGACATCCAAATCGGTGTTACAACTCCTCGTAGATTATTATCGAACTCGTAAATGTATTTGAATTCGCGAATAACTTCTGTGTAAGTTATTCGGGCCAGCAGCCTTGACGAATACATTTTCCCAATTTGTCATTTCCCAATCAAAAGTTACTACCGCGAACTCTGTAATTTGAATTGTATTTACTTATACAAAGTTAAAAGCTCCTATTAAAGGTGCCTTGTATTGAAATAATATTCGGTTTTAATCGTCAAACTCCTTAATCCTTAACTGCATGATTTTTTTATGTCTGAATAAAAACCTATCCTTCTTAAATAATGTGGCTAGCATCATTGGAAAAAAATAAAAAATTAAAAGTGGTCTAAATTAAAAAACTGCGTTCATACGTATTACTTGTGCCTTTGACAATAATTTAGAATAAAAAATCTGTTAGTAGATGGGACGGCTAGAAAAAAATAATCGAGGAAAATTATACTGATGTAGTATTACATCACTATGCAGCTAAGAGTTAAACCTTAATCAGACAAGGTTAGATGTGTTTCTGATGGATTTTTATTTTTTGACGGACTTTCGTTATTCTAATTACCGACTCTATCACATAATCCCGGGTGATGTTTCTCATACATTCTAGCTTTTAAGTACAATTTGAAATTATTGTTTAACGTTTAAATAGCTATGTGTGTGTGTTGCAGTGTTACATACCTTATGTGATTATTCTGTGATAACTTCTCTGTAATCTTCAGATAATGCCAGTGAAGACATTCAATAAGGTTCAAAGTATGTGTTGGTCAAGTGGCTATATACTAGCCTTTGTTTGATTAAGGGTTAAATGTAAATACTACCTACCTACCTACTTAATACCTACGTATATTTAAGACGCGCTAGATATCATCTCGACACGATAATTAACCATTTTGGGGAAACATCGCTTGTCAACTTGATAACGACATTGTCTTAGTCGAATGTCCACGAGAGTGTTACACTTCTTGGCACAGTGAAGAGATTCGATTGCTTTTTTGTATGTTACCTTATCTTTGGTTAATACCCGTTCTGAACTTTCAATATCATGTCAGTGCGCGATTCCTTAAAAAATATGTTACAGTGATTTTATTCATTTTCTGCGTGAGAAATCGAGTGTAAAGTGCACGATAAAGCATTTTCAGAAGTTTTGCGGAATTAAGCGTGATAAGTATCATTTATCACCGAAGTATTTAAATCAGAAACCGCAAAGATGCAGAAAAAGTTACCTATCTCTTGCATCAGCCACATAACGTCCACTGCTTGATGAAGGCCTCCAATAAAGCCTTGGGCACACCAAACGGGGGTCGTGCGCGGGTCGTGCGCGGAGCAGCGCGGCACCCGTCACACCAAAAGCATGGCGTGCGCGGCGCGGGAGCAGCGCGGATCAGCGCTCAAACTGCTTTCGGTGTGGCATGCATAGCGCATGTAATAAAATACAGAAGCGATAAAGCGGACCCGCTGCGCTGCCGCCCTACTTGTTTGGTGTGTCAGGTCAGTATGGCGGCCATAGTAATACAGCGCCGATGACCCGTGCTGCTGCCGCGCTCGATCTGTCGCGAACGGCAGCAGCGCGGGTCGTGCGCGGCGCGTGAGCAGCGCGGGTCCGCGCTGCTTTTTTGGTGTGTCGTGCTTCATACATTTCCCTGAATTACAAACAGCGCGGGTCCGCGCTGCTCCCGCGCCGCGGTCGACCCGCTTTTGGTGTGCCGGAGGCATGATCAACATGATTGGTAGGCGATTAGCCGTGCAGTGACGGCGAATAGAATACATGTGTCACCACACCAGCCCAATTTTCCCCATCTTGTGGGTCTTAGGAGGCCGAGTTCGAGGGAACTCTCCAGAGGACGGTCAGCAGCGCTCTCTGTAAGTTAAACCATAACACCATTGCGTCAATTCACACAACTAATATACAAAAACAGAGCGTCTGTAGTCCATTTGGTCGGATACTTGACTAGTAACCGGGAGGTCGCGGGTTCGAATCCGGCTACTGGACGTGTACCAATGGGACGCTTTTTTAGAGCCCATGTACTCAACGCAACGCTCGTACGATGAATGACAACATCGTGATGAAACCCGCACCCCACAAGGTGTGTGAACCCTATAACGGCGTTGGGATCATCCCCTATCACGTTGAGTTAAATACACTTGGTGAACCTTGGGCATTCGCTTAATAAGCAGTGCCTCTGCCTACCCCGCTTTAGGATGAAAAGGCGTGAACTGTATTCATTTTATATTAAAAAAAAAAAACACTTTTAAGTTTACCACAATACATGAAAACTTCGTAACCATACCCGCCTAATACAGTTGTAGAAGTTTGTGCCTACGTATACATAATAACAATGCAATCACTTGTTGTTATGTTTACATTCTATCAAACTGAAACATTGCCAATATGAACAGACTAGAGCACCTATCCCAATGAGATTTCCCATGAAAATGACTGTAAAGGTAAGCGCGTTTCGCTCTATCGGTGGGCGGCTACTCCTGAAAGCTCTTCAGTCGGGTCTCAGACGCCGGGCCGACCGCACGTGCGCCCCCACCGCCTCCCGTCCGCGCAACTCCGTGACGTCACACGCGATCCCAACTCAGGACCACACAAAAACATCTTCGTACAACGAACATTATCATCCAATCACAAATAAACACACATCATCACAATATATTCTCATATAATAATATACAAAACAGCAAAGCTGAATTAGCAAATGTAAACAAACAATCAACTAGTGTCCGCGACGGTATATTTTTGCTATACAATATTCATGAACAACTAAGTTTATTTTTTGTGAAAATACCTGTTACTGTTTGACTGGAACCTTTGGAGAGCGGATGACCTGCTATATGTTTTTCCAAAGGTAAAGTGGAGATTTTTTTTCGGGATTTTCGTTCGAGGAAATTGGTTGTGTAGTGTTTGGGCGTTAAAAGGGTCGATCCATTCCGCCACGGGGTGTGAAAGCCGATTTAAATCGAAGGTAAGTGCATACTACACCTCATTCGCATAATAAACTTAACGCTTTATATATAAAGCAGTCCTTACACCGTCAGTGTTGTGTTAAGAACTGAAATCTCCAGTCGAACTTTTATGTTTTGTTTATTTCTTAAATATTCAAAAGTATCAAGCGGTCTTCATGGTGATACCTGCTAATTTAAAAAAAAAACTCGAAAAAAATGTTTAACTTATTTCTCAAATATTGAAAAGCTAATTTAAAAAAAAACTCGAAAAAATCTTTTGGCTTTTTCTCAAATATTGAAAAGTATCAAGCAGTCTTCATGGTGATACCAGCTAATTTAAAAAAAACACGAAAATATGTTTTGCTTATTTCTTAAATATTGAAAAGTATCAAGCGGTCTTCATGGTGATACCTGCTAATTTAAAAAAAAACTTGAAAAATGTTTTGCTTATTTCTCAAATATTGAAAAGTATCAAGCGGTCTTCATGGTGATACCTGATAATTTAAAAAAAGCTCGAAAAAAATCTTTTGTTTTTTTCTCAAATACTGAAAAGTATCAAGCGGTCTTCATGGTCTTTTTTTTTAAATTAGCTGATACCTGCGAAAAAAATGTTTTGCTTATTTCTCAAATATTGAAAAGTATCAAGCGGTCTTCATGGTGATAACTTCTATTAAAAAAAAACTCGAAAAAAATGTTTTGCCTATTTCTCAAATATTGAAAAGTATCAAGCGGTCTTCATGGTGATACCTTCTAATTTAAAAAAAAACTCGAAAAAATGTTTACTTATTTCTCAAATATTAAAAAGTATCAGCGGTCTTCGTGGTTTAATTTATTTTTTTAATTAAAAAAAAGGTACAATTGTCTATTCGGTGATTTTATTCCGTAATTCCATTTTCTAATTTCATCAAGGTCTTTCCGACGGAGCCGAATTTTATCCCAAATTATTTTTGTCCGATCGATTATAATATGTAAATATATAAGATATACCCGAGAGGCCTATGTCCAGCAGTGAACAAGTATGGGCTGATGATGATGATGATGATTGTAATATTTTGTGAGGTACTACAACTACTTACTTTTGAGATAGATCCATTTTTATGCATGAAAAAATAACATAAAATACTGTGTTGTAAAGTACATAATAAATAAAAGATAATAATCAAATATACGGTGCCAACATAGACTTTATTACAATGAAAAACAGTGCATTGTAGCTACCAAAAATTATCCTATAAACTTGTGCCAAAAATGCATCGCTAGGAAGTCTTTACAGGTTTTGAACTCTATTCACAATTATTAAAGTTCAAATTAGCAATTCTACGGATCAGTATTACGCAACATCCATTGTAATATCTCCTCATTAAACCGTGTTTATCTCTGTCTATGTCCTAAGGTGTGAGTTAGCTACATTATGTGTAGGTACTAATATAAAAAAATATTATCTAAAAGAAGGGCGTCTGTGGTCCAGTTGGTCGGATACTTGAATTGTAACTGGGAGGTCCCGGGTTCGAGTCCGGCTACTGGACGTGTACCAATGGGACTCTTTTTCAGAGCCTATATACACATAGCAATGTTCGTACGGTGAAGGACAACATCGTGATGAAACCCGCACACCACAAAGTGTGTGATGGGCTCACCCCCTGCCACGTTGGGTTAAATACGCTTGGTGAACCGTGGGAATTTGCTTTAGCAAGTGCCTGTGCCTACCCCTCTTTGGGATTAAAGGCGTGAAGTGTATTTATTTTTATCTAAAAGAATCTTGAAAAGAGCTTCGTAAATGTAAAACATAATAACCATATTACGAGGCTGCCACGTGTACGTACACCATTAAGAATATGTTTGCATTGATTTTGCCAGTGTGCGTACCGCTTTATACACCCGGCTTTCAACTTGTTTGCCTATTTATGGAGGTATTTCAATTTCCCTCCGCGGAAGGGTTCCTTGAATTTCAATTATAAGGGCAAGTTTCTATTGCACAAGGCTGATAAGCGCTTCAAGAACAACACTAGAAATTTGTTGAGCTTCGTGTGATAGGGCATGAGAGCTTTTGTAAGAAACAAACTTGGCTTAAACTTTAACCTTTATATTAAATCCTATTTATGTACGTACATTTAATTTAAATTATATTCGTATATATGTATTACAGTAGTGTTTACATGTTTCTATTGATTTTCTGTTTAAATAATTTTACTTAGTCTAAGTTTAAAGTTTTTCCTTACTATTGTTATTGTAATACTGACCCGCAACTTTCTTTTTTCTCCATGTTGTGGGGTTGACTGGTAGATAATACTATAGTATTAAGTCCGCCTATTGTACTGTGTTGCAATGAAGTATTAAATAAATAAATAAATAACCCCCTTACCAATAAACGCGTTGTCACTTATACAACGGTTATTACAGGTGTACAGGAACTGGTTATTCCGTATTTGACATACAACTGACAAGTTAAGTTGAGCTTTGTGTATCTACGAAATAGCAATTCCGCTATTATTATTAAGGCCCTATGAGGCCACATGCGACCCGATTACGTGATAACAATAAAACTTCTATATATCTTATTTTAGTGTCCACGAATGTCTTCATCATGTCCACTGGTGGACGAGGGTCTCCTCCAATGATTTCCGTGATCATTTTCGGGGAAATGCCAATAATAGCCACGTTAGGCGGGCGGGTTGGCGATCGCGATGATGTTGTGGTTTAAACTAACACCGCTGCTGCCCGTTCTATGGAGAGTTCCTTCAGTCGCTTCTTACAACCCCCACGAATGTGTTATCAAGCTTATATTATTACTATGGCATGTATTTTGCACCTAGTGTACCTACCCATTACTGTATGTTTTTTTTTCTCAAGAAAAGCTGCTAATTTTCTCCTATCTGTATCGATAAAACATAAATAAACATCCGTTTGGGAGTTACGTTACTTCAGACAGACATATACACACACTGACACGTCAAACTTATAACACCCCGTCGTTTTCGCGTCGGGGGTTAAAGTCAAAAGTCAAAGTCATTTTTTTTTATTTCATCGTTATAAGTGCTATAACATACAGATATACAGTAGCATAACACAAGGCTTTATGAACGTCATTTATAACTTTAAAAACAAAAGTAATCGTCCCCGGTTCCAATTAATTTCTTTTACTGGCCAGAAGAACCGGGAAGAAACTGGCATCTTTTCAAATCGCCAAGTCTTACTGCTAAGTATACTTAACATAAATATGACTTAATATTTATTTAACAAATGCTTGATGGCCGGATACATGCCTGACTAGTGAACAGGGAACAGATTAAAAACTACTGTCCTGGAATACAAAAGATAAAGTGGAAAGATCACTCCAAATGACCATTCGTTAGTCCAAAATGTGTGTGAGAATGAATAAACACAAAATTTATCATTCCAAAGAGGGTTTATGAGGAAAAAGCTCAATTTATTCAGTTTCGATGTTGTTCGAAAAACACAATGCGTCAGAATTTTTTTTTCTTTTGCTCTTCAACCAAGAGGAGCGTTTTTTTTTCGCCCTTCAATATAACTTCTATAAGAACAATGGTTATTGAAAAGGTTTCGTTGAAAGTGTATTGTTGTAGAGGTGATTTTTAGAAACGTGAAAATGATCCTTATATTTTTTCTAAAAGATTACTGCGTCCTAACGTCAAGGGGATGTTAATTTTGTTTTATAACGACCTTAAAAAAAGTGAGTCTTTCTCAATTCGATACATGCTTTTTTAAATTTGTTCGCGTGT
>SJJU01008702.1:0-10724 GCA_012932125.1 Conopomorpha cramerella | reverse complement strand
CCTCCCGCAATCGCATCTCATTGTTAACCCTCTTCATCTCCCTCAAGGCGGCGGCCACTTCCCTGGCGAAGGCACCGCGGAGGTACCTCTGCAAGGTGAGCGCGGCTCGCCTTAGACGCAGTAAGGCGGCACGTTCCCGCCATCCTCGCCACGCAGACTGGAGGACTATGGACGCGTTGCGCAGCCGGAGGTACGTGCGGCGGCACACGCTGCCCTTGTACCACTGCGGGGGTTTGGGAGGGGTTTGATATGTTGGATGTGTTCACCATGGACTGTAGTGTGTAAGCATTAGATATAAGAATTCACTCATAATAATGTAATCAGTCTAAACTCAATCACCGTCTTTGATTGACGCACGCCACACATCGCATGGCGACCCTGCCAGTTTCTTTAAAAAAAAATTACATATCATAGAATAACATAGAACGAGTAGATATAGCGTCTATGGGTCTTATAGCAGTGCACACCATATAGGCAAAAAGACACTGCCTACCTTAGTATTTTGGCTACCCGACCTAATGATATAGTTATTTTTTGTTGTACTCACGACATAGGCCTGTGTTTTGTGGTTGAGTAGATAGAGAGGTGCCTATGTTTCGTAAAGACAAGTTACCCATAGGTGTCAATCCTTGGGGATTACTGCCTACCTTGTCGTAAAAGCCAGTGCACGCCACTGCCTTATAGATATCTTCTTCTAAAAATACTGAACATCTTACACCTGGGATATGTATCATATCATATAAAATTGAATTTAAAGATTCAACATACTACTTTCTTAGAAGGTAAACATGCCTACATACCGAATTGTTAACAAACGTGTGTCACGGTAAGTTATATTACGCGGACCTGACTATCCCCAAAGCAATAGCCCTTTTAGGGAAGCTAATAATTCTTTAAAAACATACTTACACTTCAAAACTACTTGCACTGAAAACACAGAAGAAATGTCGGAAGTTACTTAATAAAATTACTTTCAACCAAAGACAATTTACCAAGTGTTTAACAAAAATACTTTTAAATTTCATGACCATTAAAAACTTGGAAGTTAAACGAAATATCCCTAAAAAGAGAAGACCTATTTTCAACTGACTGTTTTTGTAAATTAAGTTAGATAGGGAAGTACATCTGTATTTTACCTTTTGTATCCTCAGAGCAGAGTCGTTCAGCAGCTGACTGCGTTTCGCTTCGAGTGGTCCGTGGACCGAAGCTCGCATGAACACCTTGGTGTGACCCATCTGCCAGTCGTCTTTAGTAGCGCATACAGTGTCCATTATTGATCTAGGGGCGCATAAAGTAATAGGTTACATACTGTTGAGCAGGTCATGTTTGCTGCACTCTCTTAGTTGTATCGTTCTGAAATCCTTAGCGTCAGACGAAGAGATTTGCTGGTAAAATACGTATAATATACTATAATTTTGTCACAAAATATGCAAAATCACATAGATATACACAGACATACACTACTTCTTATCAATGTATGGCCTATAGATAACATGATTGTGCAGAATATAGAGAGAGGTGGACTAGAGAGATATATATAGAGATCCTCAGATGCTTGAGAGAGACTAAGACCAGGCCCCGTACCATGAGGCCTTAAAGTAAAATTGTTTACGCTGCATGACAGTGACAGTATTATACCACTCGTCTAGCCCTATCCCTGTCACACAACGAGAACAACATTACTATAAGACCTCATGATACGGGGACAATACACTAACAGAGAGTGATCCTTATAGTTGGGCTCATCTAATAAGTGAATTCTGACACATTGAGAACGACCATGAAAAACGTGGAATATTTTTAGAATGGAAATAATTAACCTTAAAATGTATGCCGGTGACAGCATTGAACGTTTTATTCCTTTGTGTTTCTTTTTCATCAATAAACTAGTGCTGTGATTTTTTTTTGAAGTTAAATCGTTTCGAATTTGGAAACGTACTTATTGAATCGAATGCAAGTGTGGTGGAATAATTATGAATATTTTGCACATGTATATGTATAAAGTTGTACATATATAACATTCAGTCCATTTTGATGAATTAATGTTTTTACGGTATTACCGTAGCCTATTACGGTCGCCGTTGGGAGATAAAACATATGTATGACGACTTCAATCGAAACACTACACATACACATCGATTATCACGCATTCGAATGTTTTAAATACAACACTATCACACACGTCAGTCGACCTGTCAGAATTCACTTATTAGATGAGCCCAACTATAGATGCTTCTATTTTTTCTTAATACTCACTGAACATCGGGCGCCGGTCCCCGTCTTCTCAGAAGACATCGATACCTCGCCTTGAAGCTATCTTCAGGTAGATGCGTTGGATAGCCGTCCCGTCGAATGCGGACAATCTCGTTCATACCGAGGTACCTCAGTTGTTCCAGAACAAGTGGATCGCTGTATGTGCCGGCTTCTTTGTTCTCGTTCGGTTTTATGCATCGGACGTACCTTTGGATCAAAGAGAAATGTGTTAGGTGTTGTAGGTTTTTAATATTGATTTTATTTTATTTTATTTTGGATAGCAAACAGTTGTACATTAGAAGGTACGTTTTACAAATTTTAGGTACATAATATGAGACAAATGTACAGCCAACTACACTATACAAATTAATTGATCTGGGGTAATCGCGAAATCTGACGTATGTGAACTTTTATAGTCTTCGTCGTTGATCACCATTTAGCCTATTTTATTTCATTATTTTATTTCAAGCACGAACTGTAACATAGGTATATTCGGTAGCAGAACGAAAACTGTATGAAACGGATATCGTTGGGTATTTCCAGAAAACTCTGTTTCAATAACATGTTATAAAACAGTCGCTTCTCGCGAACTGTCCTATGTATGCTTAGTATCTTTAAAACTACGCAATGAATTTTAATACGGTTTTCTTTACTGGATAGAGTTATTCTTGATAAAAGTCTGCATGTTTATAATACACGCATATAATAGCACCGTTAATATATTCGCAAAACGACGTTTTGCGTACAGTACATTATTAACGGTGTTTGTCTGCTATTATATGCGTACATGCGTAACATTAGCAAAACATTGATAAGCTACAATTTTTTTTGTGATTGATGAGAGTACCTATTATTTGCATACTCTTTTTGAACATAACTTCACAATTATACACACTGTAGTGGACGCCCCGCGATTTGCGAAATTACAACACACATTTATACAAAATAAAGTATCCTATGTCCTTCTCCTAGTTCTAAGCTAAGTCCCCACGAATTTTCAGCCAAATCGGTTCAACAGCTCTTGAGTCATAAATAAAGTAAGTAACACGACTTTCTTTTATATAATATATAGAAGATACTAGTGGACTCGACAGACGTTGTCTCAACTATTAATATGAATATAAAATTAGTATAACCTCCAGGGTGGCCTGTGTCCAGCAGTGGATCACGAAAATAAACTATCCTATCTCTCAAATTGGACGAAACTACATATAAATGCCAACTTTTGCGAATATCGGTAGCCTTGTTGAAGAGTTCATTGGGAACAAACATCATGACACTGGATTTTTATATATTAAGATGTGTGCTTGTAAACATGATAATATCTCACCAAACATCAGTAGCGTGCAACATGTCTACGAGTGCCTGCAGTTGTGCGCGGAAAGTGTCGACGACTGTAGGGCGGCCCTTCGAGGTGCCGCGCGACGTCGTGCTCGCGCCCGGGCTTGACGCACCGTACTCCTGAGAACATTTCACAACAATGTTTAGTCCAACAAGGGTAGGTAGAGACAATATAGCACTTGGGATTCAATGTGACTAGAAATATGTGTCGCATTGTAGCATCAATTTGTACTCTACATGGTTCTCTAATTTTCAAACTTCAAAAATTCCCCAATAATGCGGACTTCTGTGAGTTGTATTTTAGTACAGTTTTTTTAATATTTGGGTAAGTTATTCAAACTTCAGACTCCTATGTAACATGTAAACAAACGACAAAGAAATTAACTGTCGCCTTCAATACTGGCTGCTTGAAGTTAAGTCATTTCCTTGACTTTTATCCCCCTACTACAGCTAGAGCCATCTGTCATAACTAAGAGAAACAAGGGCACTGAAAATTCCCCATTAAGAGCCCAATAGTAGTAACGGCGATGGTCTCAGCCCCTGTCACGTTGGGTTAAATAAATCATTACAATGCTTGGTGAACCGTGGGTTAGTAAGTGCCTCTGCGTTAAGTGTATATAATAGTAAACGACATGCACATTTGTGTTGGTACTGGAACCCACAAGCTATGTGAAGTAAATTCACAGAACAGCTGCGTAACTGGGGAACTGAACAAATAGTGTATATCCACGTTCACAAATAGATATATTACTCCTATGTTTCCTATGGTATATCGGTATAACCGTATGTTAACGTAGTCACCCTACATGCTCTTGGTTTTAGTAAGAACACGTAGGGGGACTATGATATCTGACTTTATGTTATGGAATAATCAGTTTTAACAAACCTGGCCCGATGGTGCCAGCTCTTGCGTATAATCAGCCAGTTCCCTCACGAAGGGGTTGGCAGATCTACTCAGGTGGTCGATAAACACGTCCTGCTGGGTGTCACGGTTTTTATCGACAAATCCCCGCACGCTGTATGTGACTGCGCCCGCATAGTGTTGTACCCCGAACTCCTCCTCCCACTTCCTCCGGGCACCCTTCACGAAGCTCTGATGTTCGCCAAACTCGCCTTGAATGTTTGTCAGGTACGCGCCGTCTGAGCCCTAGTAGATTTGGATAAATTAAAAAAAATACATAAACTCACATTAATAACTCTTATGTTAGGTAGACTGGACCTTCAAAGATATCGTGAGATCTCGAATTATTTGGTCATAAGTCAATTCGAATTCTATTCGAGTATTGGTAATCCTTGTACATACTTATGGACTGTATATAATACAGACCACTTGTGCCAGGTATTTCTATATGGATACCTCTATTGCTTCAGTCACAACCATGAATTTCCTCTCCTATCTTCTACAATGTGCATCGGTTTTGAGCGCTTGTTACTTAGTATTTCCATAGCACGTCCCAGATTTACTAATGATACTCAACGTGGTCTTTCTCTTGTGTGTTATGTAAAACTAACAATAAAATCGCTTGTGATCAGCTATGCGATACAGAAGCAACAGTTTAAGCAAATCTCAGCTCAATTACCTTAGGCATATGGCACTGTTCGCTAAGCAGCTTGAGTAGGCTCCGCGGTGGCTTCTCCAATAGCTCGAGACACGACGCATTGTCAGTAAACTGGATAGGGTTGTACAGTATGCCCTCTTGACGGTACTGCAATTAGAAGACAGAGTTAAAGGTAACCAAGTTAACGACTACGGTTCTTTACTGTTTATGCTGGGGGATGGGCACTAATTCGAGATTTAGTTATCATTCTGAAATTCAATAATGTTTTTTCGGTGTGATAAAGTCCTCAGCCAACTACCATCTAGTGTATTTTCAAAACGATTTTGTACTCATTTAAAGTAATGCATGGGATGAACACAAAAATCATAATAGAGAATCAGCACTATTCTAAAAAAAAACCTAATAATTATTACAAAGTGTCCTTGTTGGAAATCTATATGAACCATTAGCTATTTGTTTTTTAAGTCATAATTCCGTCAATCGCCACCAGAGGGCGACGAAACATAACACTCCAAGTTACAATTAACATTGACACTCACAATCTCCTGCTCCTGCGCGAACACATAACTATTGAAGAACATGTGCAGCTTCTCGTTCGCGTAGTTAATGCACAGCTGTTCCAGCGAGTTCTCGGTGAAGTTCTCAAAGCCGAATATGTCGAGCACGGCCAGCGAGCGCGGCGCGTCACGTGCGAACGAGCACCCGTTCACGTGACGCACCAGCCACGCGAACGTGCGCGAGTATAGCGCTCGGGACATGGCGTGTCGGTTCTCCCGAGCCTGCGGACAAGTTGACGGGTGAAAGATATTTCAAGTTGGTACTAAAGCCCTAGCAGGGGACGTCAATAAAGACACGACATAAAACGGCCCGTGATTGACTGGTATGTCACATTTTTTGCTTGTTTCGACAAATCGCAGCGCATTAAATGTCTTGATATTTTTTTCTTAGAGCGCTTTGCCAGGGCCATGCAATTTTCTATTGTTCGTTCGTTAGCAGAGGTAGCTATAATGGTTAAATACCCGCATTGGTTTGAATCTAAACAAAAAACATTACAATAAATTAATGTAGATATATTTGCTACTTGACAGCATGTTACGGGTAATTCTGACTTTACTAGACTTTATTAGTGCAATAAAATTAGGAAATGACGAATCACTCTTACCTCATGCAACCGTAGAGGTATGTCAGTGACATTGCCCCTAACGTTGATCTGACGTTGTATGAGCACCCGTTCAGCTGTAGAGTGCTCGAGGCCGAGCAGATTGGCAACAGCTTCAACAGCTTCCGCGTCCGCGGGAGAGAGGGCGCTGCGCTCGCCGTCCACATCCTGGGGGGTAAACACATCAAGATGTTTTCTCTATTGTCAACACATAAATGTTGAACATCAAAATAACGGTACCAGACGAATTTATTTTATTAGGAACACGTAATGGACTGACTGACAGGGTCGATCAAATCAAATCAAAAATCGTTTATTTCTCTATAAAATTATACATGTTGGGTATACCTACCTATAGCTGCACCACAATATAAGTAAAGTTATAAGTTGCTTGTGAAAAAGGTAGCAGTTGCAGCTGCTTTCATAGCTAGGTTAGAAGACTAACCTGTGTTTATGAAAGACAGGCTCCCTCGCCTCAATTTATGAAGTACAAAAAAAAAGAAAACAACAAAAAAAAAAGTATAAATGCTGTGCAACTCAAAGAACATTTCATATTGTCAATTTTTATTACCAACAAAACAAACAAACAAAACAAAACAAAAAAACAAAAAATTAAGATCAAAAGTATAAACGGTTTAAAAGCGCCACCTACATTTCGAAGGTATTAAAAGTAAGAGTCTTACATAGCAGAGATAGAAATCAAGTGATGAAAACCAACAATACCTCAAACAGCAAATTCCCCAGCCACAGTACAGCAGAGAGCACTTTGAACAGTCCCTCGCACATGTGCGGCGGCACCTGTAGTACAGTGAGCGCCAACTGCAGAGCTTCGAGGCGGCCCGAGGAGCCTCGCTGAGGCGCCGCCGACTGCTGGTCGTCCGGCAGGTATGCGAACTGTACACCGTCTCGGAGACGCAGTGTGGTGCGGAGTTCGGCATTGTGCTGGGTGGAGAAGAGGTGTTCATTTGATAAGGTATAAAATACGTTTTACGAACCGTGGTCTGATTAGCTTAACAGATTGTTCAGTCATGTTCAGCTGAGGAGAGTTCTTGTTTCTTGACCGTTCAAGAAACAATAACTCTCTCCTTTCCTTCAAGTTAGTCGAACAATGACACTTCGTTCCACATGTTTCAGAGCGGCCACGTGACCATTTAGAATTTGCTGATGTTTTCTCGGTGACTATTTATATGCCCAGCATCCTGACGGCGTAAGGGCGAGATGTCCAACAGATTTTAGGTTTCTGATATAATACTCTCGGAGCAGAGTAAAAATGAACAGTTTTAGGTTTTATGTGTATTAGTGTATCGTTGAACATACTATATCCTATATTGACCCAACATACCTTAGCACCCTCTACGAGTTGATAAAACACATGGTAGTTGGACTCCTTGGGCGAGGGTCCCGTGATGCGCGCCCGCTCCAGCAGGAAGTCGCGCAGCACGGCGCCGCGGATGCCTCCGCGCGTGTCCAACCTCACCTCCACATACTTGCCGAAACGAGACGAGTTGTCGTTGCGGACCGTTTTTGCGTTACCTGTAGTTAAGATTATATATTTTTTATTCAGGCCAATTAGATCCGATACCTTTACCGCCAAAAAAGTATTTACCGATTCCTATATCGCTAGAAAAGTATTTCGCGTCTTATTCTTTGTTAAATATCAAAGGTCAGACCCCATATTAGCCCACGTCTGAACTACAGGTTTTTAACGCGGTTACGAACATGAACGAATCACGGAAACAATCTAAAAATACTATTTAGCTGCTTAATTGCCTACGCCCAGCGTAATTCTTAAAAACTTCGATAATGAGTCGAGATCATCGGGGCCTGTTGGTCTACGAGCGCTGCAATTGAATACAGTTAAAGTCGGGTACTATAGATAAGTTTGAAGTACAGTTTGAAGGTCTTCAAGTCACGGGTGAATAAGTACCTACTGAGCAAGTGTGCTCCATCGTAGACCACATCGCTGCTTAAAATCAGGCAGGATGGTGGTCAAACGCTTGTTCATAGTGATTAAAAAAAAAAAAAACACATTGAGCAAAGCTCACCAAAAGCTTCCAACACCGTATTCGCCTCTAGAATCTGCTGCTCGGCCCAGGAGGCCTGGCCGGCGGCCGCGCACAGGTACTGTAGTATCAGCTTCGTGGTCTCCGTTTTACCGGCGCCGCTCTCGCCCGATATCACCACGGATTGGTTGCGTTCACCGTTCTGGAAACGATACAAAAAAACGAGTTTAAGAGAGAAGAAAGAATTAACCCTTTCACGGACAGTGAACGGTTATAGACGTCATTATAAAAAAAAATAGATTGTGTCTATTCTACTGTCCGCTAATGAGTCAACATAGTATGGTATTAAGTTTTCAAACTTATTGAATTAGCCATCTTTGTTTCTCGACTGTATACACTAGTTGACCCGACAAATGTACTACGTAATGCCAATATACATTATGAACAATGTTTCTCAGCTATTATATGCACATAAAGTTTTTCCTCAAGGATCCACTATCTATTAATGAAAAACGCATTCAAATCCGTTACATAGTTTTAAAGATCTAAGCATACATAGGGACAGACAGCGGAAAGCGACTTTGTTTATACTATGTATTGATGATAAATTAAAATCTGGATAGGGATTTTCAAAGTGAGGATATATGTAAATACATAATATACGTTTTATATTCTCGAAACTATTAGTCTTTGGACATTGGAGTGTGGATATGGATTAGTACATTCTGATTGTTATTCTTATCCTACTTAATTTATTTACACACAAAATAATCATGACTTAATTATTACAATAAATGGAAATGTTTTTGATAAATTGTGTATGTTTGATTGTTCACGGAAAAAACTACACAACCAGTTTTGTAGTTTTAGTACAATTTTCCCCATGGAATTACGAAAATTGAGGTTGGTGCCTAATTAACATTTCTAACATCTTTTCATATATGGGCTGTCGGCTTCGAGTACTGTTCAGGACATCACCGAGGTGCCGATTGTGCCGAGTGTGTGCTTTTCTATTCCTTGTTAACACTTTCTCTGACACTCGACTTGAGACAATAGAAGTTTTATTGTTAACATGTCGACAAGCGGGTGGGGTCACCGAAAGGGTTAAAAATAATAAATATGTATATCTTACCAATAGAGAGCTGTAAGCGGCCTCTGCTAACGCGAACACGTGCGGTGGTAATGATGAAAATGCCTTTCCTCTGTATTTTTGCATGTGCTCCTAGAAAAAGAAAACATTTCAATGCACAAATGTAAAAAGAAACATAAGTTATTTCTCGTAATCATTATGTAAACCGTGAAGTGTATTTATTTCGTCCACATTTCGACCCTAATTTTGACGTTTAGTATTCGAAAGAAACAACACTATGATCAAACATGCTTATATGGTTGGAACTATATACATAATATATTAATAACGTTAAAATTGTTCACTCACCGTTGTATAACAACTCAACTCCTTGTAAGGATTCAATGCCACTAAAATGGAGCCTGTGTATGTCTGTAAATCACTTGTAAGGGAAATATATATACATATACAAGAACAGGATTGACTGGAATGCATTTTATGGCGCATTGTGCAAGTTAACACGGAAAATCAATTAATGTGAACTATAAGGGCGTATTAGGTAGTTCACAAAAGGAATACTTCTTGTTATGAATTCAGTATGAATTCATTGTACTGATTATATTGACGATAAGGGATTTACTGTATAAATATTATGACAGTAGTGTCATGAAACGCTACGACACGAACATGAAAGGCTAATGGGCTTAATTTCGTACTAGTTGTTAAAACGAGCAACAACTTAATGGCTAATCAGGATGACATTTTAATTAGCTGACCGTTTCTGACTGTAGAAACTTTTCAACGTCTATATCTTATATCACATCCGTGTGGTGACGGCGAATACATGTGTCGCCACCCCAACTCAACTTTTCCCGTCGTGGGGGTCGTAAGAGTCGATCGAGGGAACTCCAGAGGATGGGCAGCACTGCTCTCTCACCACTGCGATCGCCAACCAGTCTGCCAAGCGTGGCAATTATTGGCATTTACCCCCAAATGATCATAGTAATCAATGGGGGAGAGCCTCGTCCAGCAGTGAAGGTCATGTGGCTGATGATGTTGGTGGGATGAGTTACATTGCCATGTCAAATGTTTAAAAATACTTTTTAAGAATACCTACCGTTTTTAAAATACAAAATCGTGATATAAAAATTTACCATTTACCATGTATAAGCAGGATTCTATAACTCAAAACGGTTTTCAAAGGATACATAAATGAGGTCGTCCCTGTATCGCCTCTTGAGGTTGTCGTTGATCGCCTCCTCGGTGATCTGTGGCATCATCGTCATGTCGGGGACGCCCGCGCCGCCATCTTCGGCGCGCTCCTCCATCTTGCCTGAAAC
>SJJU01008699.1:0-10619 GCA_012932125.1 Conopomorpha cramerella | reverse complement strand
ATTAATTGACTTCATATCGTTAAATAATTTGCATTAATGTAACAATATTTTAAATCAGGATGATAGAATACTTGATATGGTGCTATCCACCTCTGTTTCTGCGAATGTTTTTACTCCGTGTGCTTACTAGTATCGATAAAAAACCATCTCCGTTCATATTCAGGTTGAACTCCATCTTGACCTCCTTACTCAAACCTTTACAAAGCAGATTGTTCACGCGAACCCAGCGCCACCTACCGGGGAAGTATGGAAGCACGAGACCGAGGGACGAGGCGCGGGCGCGGGACGGGAGGGAGGAGGCGCGCGTCAGCGGCGACCACCGACGAGACTCGATCAACACACGTCATTGACTATACATACCTATCACAAACTTTGTACTTACCGTATTTATAAATAAAATAATCTATTCCACTATAATCATCGCATCATTGAAAAGCAATCCACACCATCTCGGGGATCTAATTGGGAAGAGAGGCAGATTAGACTGGGCCATACAATCATCGCAAACACAGATTATGCTAACATTTTGGTAGATCTAAAGCACGTGAATTAGAATGAGGTTCTTCGAACTACAAACTGCGTTGACACTATGGTCTCCAACTTCTATAAAATCTTGAATGAGATAATATCCAAACATGTGGCCAAACTTAGCTTTATTGTTTCAAAGTACCCCAGCTGGTTTAGTAAGTCACTAATTAAATTATACAAATACACACTTCACGCCTTTTAATCCCAAAGCGGAGTAGGCAGAGGCACTTGCTCGCTTGCAAATGCCCACGGTTCACCAAGCATATTTAACCTAACGTGACAGGGGGTGAGCCCATCGCCGTTATAGGTTTCACACTTCTTGTGGTGAACAGAATTTCATGGAACTAAACGTTAACAAGTGCTTCCACGTAAGATTTAGCCGAAAAAAATCCAATATCTTACAGTCTCCAAAGTACCATCCTAACAAAAGTGGATGAAATAAAGGACCTGGTTGTTATTGGAGACAGTAAATTAACACTAAACCATCAAATCGATCACATAGTCAGTCGTGCGGCGACAATGGTACATTTACGAAGTGCCAAAAAATCCGCCAAGCCGGAACTAAGATAGTCCTTTTTAATAGTTTGGTCAAAGTCAAAGTTTCTTTATTTAATCGTTATAAGTGTTATAACATACAGATATACAGTAGAATAACACAAAGCTTGATAAACGTCATTTATGACTTTAAAACAAAAGTAATCGTCCCCGGTTCGAATTAATTTCTCCGAACCGGGAAGAAACTGGCATTTGTTCAATCAATATCAATTAAAAAAATCTGGCAATGGCTTTTCAAATCGCCAAGGCTTACTGCTAAGTATACTTAACATAAATATGACTTAATACTAATTTAGCAAATGCCTGATGGTCGGATACATGCCTGACTGGTGAACAGCTCAAGGGCACTAAATGATATTAACATTAAATAAAACAAAAGAGTTCCCCTGTGGGTTATGTAACTGAACCCCTCAGAACGTGCAAGCAACCACCCAGCTCATTACCAACATTAGTGATGTGGAATGTTTAGCCTTAGATGTCTTAATAATTATGTTTTACATCAATACGAGCTGACATGTTTGTCCATGCATTATCATCATATAGGTAATCATCAACCCTGTAGAATGCCTTACTAATTAACTGTTTCTTTACAATTGACTTAAATTTTCCCTCAGACAACTCAGTTATTTCCTTGGGCAGTTTGTTATAAAATTTAATAGCAAGTCCTATGAAGCACTTCCTAGTTTTGCTGAGGCGACTAAAAGGCTGATAAATCTTACACTTATTTCGAGTGCTATATTTGTATACATCATCATGCTGCAAAAATGAATTAATATTTTATTAATACATAATATTTACAAAAACATACTGCGATGGAAGTGTCAAAAGATCTATAGGTACTTCTAAATTTATCTCGACGGGAGTCTCTGGAGCGCATTTTATATATTGCCCTTACAGCTCTCTTTTGGAGTACAAATATCGTACCTACATCAATATACCTAGCAGCATTGCCCCACAACAATATACCATAGTTCATTAAGCTAATGAAAGTATGCAAAGTACACCAACCTTGCCGTTTCAACATCTGTTAACCCTTAACCAGGCAGAGGGAATATAGACCCCACCTAAATTTTAACCTTAGTCCGTGAAAATAAAGTCTAAAATCAATTAAATTCAGACAAACCTTCTGCCTGTTAAAGGGTTAAATCTCTGATACGTCTAACGGCAAACGCGGCCGAGCTTAATTTAGCGGCAAGTTTAGTAATATAGGTCCGAAGCCTTCTGGAATATGCCAATCATGTCATAGGAATATTGCTAGAGACCTAACTTAAACTGCAAATATATATTCTGTTGGTGTTCCATAGCATAAATAAAAAAATCTATTCCATGTGTTTCTACCGAAATAGATGTACTGGAACTGGATATACTGGATGGAAGTGGAAATACCAAACTTTCCAATTTTATTGAAAGTATGGACAACGGGTTACCGTAAATAAAAACAAAATATTAATATTGTCGTTGTACCTATAGTTTATTACAACAGAGTCATTTCCTAAAACGATTCTCAATTTCCTCCACGCTCAGCCCCTTGGTCTCCGGCATGTAGACAAGCGCGTAGAAAACACCAAATAGGTTTATGCCAGCATAGATGTAGAAAGCAGTGTATAAGCCAAGACCATTGGCGACAGACGAGAAGCACAGGAGTTGGAAGAATGAAGAGATCCAGGCGATAGTCACTATCACTCCAATGAGTTTCGATCGCACCTGAAAAAGAAAATAGATATTTATGAAATAGATACTTTTTTCTTAAAATACTGTGAACAAGCGTTTGACAACCATCCTGCCCGATGCTAAGCAGCGATGTGATCTACAATGGAGTACACTTGTTCATTAGGTACCTATTTACCTGGCGGTTCGTACTATGAAATTAGATGCAAACATTTTGGTTCGCGTAAATGGAATATCCACCTGGAATTGATGACGTTTTACCATTCTCCTGGTTGTCGTATTGTAAAAGCGCGATTGGGGTTATGTAACTCATCCGATAGAAGACAATAATTGAGTCAATTAAACCTATTTGGAAAGGGCTGGAACCCACGATCTTTTATCCGTTCGTGCGTTTGATGTTTTCCGTGGTATTTATAAACTTAGACGTTAGTGTAATGCTAATAATGGTCTCAAAAGCTGGTCAGAATGATGTGATGCTCTATTAGTAAAGTTGTGTGTGTGGAAACCCAACATAACTAGATTATATTTTTTAAAGTTTAATTAAATGCTACCTTTCTTAAAGATTCCAGCTCTCATGTGTACACTCAATAAGCAAGCGTACAATTCGAAACTTCATCTCAAATCAAACTTTTCCGTCAAAGCAAGCCAAGGGGCACAAAAAAGAATACTTTCAGACGATCTAGAATCTTGATATTTGTCATGTAGCAAGTGAGTATGTATTTATAAAAAGTAGATCAACCTGAATGTTAAAAGCCTCAGCCATAACAATATAGGGCACGGGGCACACTCCAGCCGCGTAGGAGAACGCGACCATCATGAGCGTGACCACCGGTATCCAGCTGGGTGTCACACAGCCATAAGCTTGCATCAGCAGCGATGAAGCCAGCACGCCTATGGCCAGTGACGTCAGTGCTACAAATGCCGTGTAGATGACCTAGAAACAAGTTTAAGTTAGTGGCCTGACATAAGCCATGCCAGCCCCCCTAGCGAAGACAACAAAATGACAAGACATATCGGGCACTGCGATTGGTCAAAACAAGTTGAGTTGCACGATGTGTGACATAGTAGCCAATCACAGCGCGTATATGTTCTGTCATTTCTTTCTTGACGCCCTTGTTGCTGAGGTGCAGAGGGACTTGACAAGATCACGCCACGTTTTCCTGTTTTCAGAAACTCTCTTGGCCTCGTCCAGCTTTGAATTATAGTATATCTATCAGACATAGTTAGTGGGAAAGAAAAGAGATGCAACTACTTTATTCTATGAACGTTCGTTTTCGGACTCCTTCTTTTGATTGAAGAAAACACTTCATATAGAGGGTGTCAATGCCCAGGGGAAAAAAATACCACTTCCTACAAAGACACAATCAGCTGATCGAGCTTATATGGAAAGGTTAATTTATTTTCGTCCTGAGGACGAAATGGCTTCACTTGAGTCTTCACTTTCATTTTCATTACATCCTGTTCCCTTTATATGCCCAAATTGCACTTGCCATATTTAAATAGTGAGTCCATCTCAATAGAATCTTAGGTATATAGGAACTAACCTTCCGCCCAGTCTTCTCAACCAGTGCCATAGAGACGAAGGAACCCACGATCATGATTGCAGGGAATGTCATGGTTTGCAGATCGGGACTGTACGTCACACCGGCGTCCGCCAGGATGGAGGCGGCGTACGAGAGTGTCACGAAGTTGCCATTGGTAGCTTGGACTAGGGTGATGATGTTTATGATGATGAATGCCTTCCTGTATCCTGGGTTTTTGACTGAAACCAAACATGAAATATTTAAAACTGATGATTTAATTTGAATTTGACTTGTGAACGTTTTGTACTGACTGTACATCGTGTATTCAGGGTTAATCGACAATACCAATTTAAGCAGAGGTCTACTGTTTCTGTAGACCGTACTAATTCCCTTATAAGAGTATTTCCGAATCGTTTTGTATAAACCTGATAAAGAAACTAATTCATCTGCTCTCCTCCAGTAGATAATGGGTTACTACGATAAATGTGTGCCTTGTGAATATTGTACATTAAGGTAAAGATAATATTTAAGGCAGCCTACAAACTGAAAGGATTAGGAAATAAATACGCTTAATTTAATTTCGTTAATAGGTATTCATAATGTAATTTCATGCTGATTTGGGATGTGAATATAATTTCTTCCTGGTGTATCGAGCAAGAGATTTTGTATTATTCAAGTTATGAGCTAGCAACTTGTAACTCAAGGCCGATATTATCATTCTTAACTCATTATTATGCTAAATGTGGCCGAAGGTTCCTTGTCATCATCAGCCCATACTTGTGGACTGCTGGACATAGGCCTCTCCAATTGCACGCCACTGTGATCTGTTTTGAGCTTCTCTCTGTTTTCATCATTAAGTCCACGTTCCTTGTGATCCTAAGATTCTATCCACCCCTATTTGATGAATACGTACGTGAGTATATTATAAGTATGTACGTAGGTATCATATAATTGAAATTAAATAAAACATTAGCCGTGTGGTGACGGCAAAAAGAATACATTTGTCACCACCTCGGCCCAACCATTCCCGTCTTGGGAGTCGTAAGACGCGACCGAGAGAACCCTCCAGAGAACGGGTAGCAGCGCTCTGTGAGTTAAACCACAACACCGCCTAGAACACCAATCCGCCTGTCAATCGTGCCGATTATTCGAATTACCCCCCAATTGGTTATGGAAATCATTCGGGGAGCAGTGGACCTCACGTGGCTGATGACGACAATGATGAAAACAATATAGCAGTACTTACAAATATCAATGTAGGATAACTCAGAAGTACTTTCGGCGATCGCCATTTCGTTTTTGAAAGATTGGACTTCGTTTTCCAATTCCTTGTCACGTACATCAAGACCTCGCAGGTACGACAACACTTCTACAGTTTCCTAAAAGAAAAAATAGATTATTAATTGAAGATAAGAAAGAAACACACAGTCCCTGATGGGGTGATCAGAACTATTTGAGATATGGAGTCACTTCTAGTTGTGATTTTGGTAAACAAATATTCAGTTAGTCCGTCTATTGCTCCTGAAATTATTTCTCTAGGGTTAATAGATATCCATCAAACCAAGCTGCAGAAAGCTTTGTATAAGTAGTCAAGAAAATAATAACAGTGTTTAGATAAAATTTAACTAAGAATATTATGACAATCATAAGCTGTTAGTGTTTGTAATTATGCATTAGTAGATGTGCATATAGATACACTGTGGGAAATACGTCAAAAGCCATATATCTACTAACCTCAAATATTAAGTGTATCGATGGTAGGTGGCTAGTCATTGCCCAATAAACCCTACTGTACCACGAAGACCTCTTAAATTTTTTAAGTTTGTCAAAAGACTTACTTTCTCCTTCCCAATCTTCATCAGGAACGCGGGAGATTCTGGACACCTGAACAGTAGCATCAAATTCACCACTGGCAACGCTAATGCCATAGTTATTAGAGTCCTGTATTCCAAATACGTGCCCATTGCGTACATTGCCATCAGACCAACATTCTGGAACAGTATAAGCAAACTGCCCAGAACGCCTTTCATTGATTCTTGGCTTATTTCCTTAACGTACATTGGTACTATGTTGAAGCAACCACCGGCAGCAACGCCACACATGATCCTGGCTATGATCAGACCAGCTACGCTTGATGTTGAGAGTTTTATGCTCCATGATAACTGTAAGAGAAATAGAAAGTGATTATTCGGTGAACGCTTAGTACATCGCATGCGGCGGTGAGTTTAAAACATATACCATGTTGTCATGGGCTGTGCTTACAGCATAAGCGAATTGGATGACCAGAATATACGCTGGGCAGCAGTAGAGCAGACGGTAATTACATGTTGATTTGAAGACCATTGCGATTGAATGGTGATTAAAACGATGGAGCCTGAGGTGTTTTGTTTTACTTGGGTACAAGAGGTCTCCAGTTCCGTTGTGGTAAAGCTTTGTACTGATATTGTTTATTTCACTCTTAGCATCTGGTTATAGTGATCTTACAACAGAAGAGACAACTCTCTTCTGTTCTAAGATCAAACAACAAAGATTTTACGAAGAAAGGTGTTGGCGGCAGCCATGTCTCCACCATCCCTGTACAACGGCACGCACAGCTTGAGATACTAGTAAATACACATGTAGAGGTATACACAACTTACCACTTGAAAAGCAACTACAGTCATTAAAGAGATCCTTCTTCCATACAAGTCTGCCATGAAGGCATATGGTATTGTCGACAATGCGGCAGTCAGACAGAAAGCACTCGCTATTAACGATATTTGCGAATCTGACAGCGGCTGATCCGTCGGCGTGTTCTCTGATCGAAGGAGCTTAGACATTGGAGACATCCAGGCGGCCTGAAGACCGTATGACATCACGGCTAAATTACCTGGAACATTTAGCGACCTAAAGTAAAAGGCTCCGGAGTACGAGGGATTCTCTGGGTTAACTTCACTTTTTGATTTCTGAAGCAAGTTTGATATACTAGACTTAGTTGCTAGGCCAGTCAATGAGGTCTAATTTCTGGAATAGTTTATAAAAAAAGTGTACAATAAAATGTGAGCTACGATCCGGCTACATGGTCTTTATTACTTGTCATTTTGTGAATTTAATTATTATACTTTGGTTTCCTGGTCTGCTTGGAAAAATAGTTCTATGTAAATTTGTCAGTTACACTTTGGAATGGTGGGATAGTGAAATTTACCCTAAAATTAGATCTATTATTGGAATGACTTAATAATTATGGCAAAAATTGGAGAAAGAATTTGCAATTTGCAATCAACTTACCAATCACAGCTACCATCCACTGGTGATGCGTATGACCCTTTTGCGGCGACATTTTTAAATATTTCCTTTTAAAGTTTCTAATGCTTCAAGAATATTAAATTTTAATAATTTGCTCAAAAGCATGAAACTTTTTATATTATTATGATATCTCAGAAAGACTTTGATAATATTTTAGTTGGGAAACACTTATAAAGTTATAAAAAATTACATTTGGGCACTAGGCCCGTACGCCGTCTGACACACTCGAGTGTCCGAGAAAGTGTCATAGGATATCTATTTTTGGTTACGTTATTTATAATGTTAAACAATACAATGTTTATTCAATAATAATAATAAACCGATGTAAATAAACGTCAAGTTGTTAGATAGTTACACTTGGAATTATTTGCACATGTCCGAGTGATGGATGCCGGTCACGTCAACGTAGACAATGTAATTTTTTTTACAGAACTGTTACTGTACACGTTTTTATATAAATTAGTAGTAGATTTGTCGTGATTTCACTCGCTTCTGTCGTATTTTACGTCCCCTCTTTCATTATTCCCTTTCGCATCCTCAAGTGATATCACGTAAAGTAGAAATCTCAAAATGTTGGATTTCCTACGATGCTGAGATTTTTTTTGTTTTTGCAAATCGTTATTCAACATGTTGGGAAGTTGAATTCCCAATCGGATTATCGGATTTCAAATTCTGAGAATTCACCTTTAACAGATTTCAACTTTACGTGAAATCTAATCGAACTAGATGGTCCGAAATGCAGAGCCCTCAGAGACTTTCTACCGCAGAGATTCCAAAAATCATTTCTAGAAATCTTATTTTCTGGACGGCTTCTCCAAAGGTACAATGACACACAAAATCTTACAATTGCGGAGTCTCGAGAATCCGTTCCGGTGTTTCCGTGACTAGTTTTGCTATTATCGGAACAACTCCCATTAAACCCCAAAACAAAGAGAACCAGAAAGGTTGATTTCGTTTCAAGTAATTGCCTATATCAACAATGTAAAAAAAGATCAACATCTACAACTTCTAGAACAAATGCTAAGTCAGTCATATTTTCATTTTATGTATGTATACTTAGACAATGATGTCAGATAAGGTGAACTCGACTTTCGTAAAAGCAAATAAAGTATGGAAGTAAAATATGGAATATTATTAGATCACATGATTCCATGCATGGCGACGTGATGGCTTGACAAGTCGCTATTACGTCAGATTGATTGTACTATATCCTATATCTGACATAATTATTATGAATTTTACTACTCTGTTTACTCACGTGCGATGTGTGTGAGCTTTAAGTCTTTTGACTGAAAAATTACACACACAAGCTATATTTCAAATGCCTTTAGGTAATCCCAAAGCCAAAGTCACTAAGGCACATACACTTGCAAAACAATGCCCATCGTTTGGCGTTCACCTTAAGCGTATTTAACCTAACTTATTAAAGGGTGATCCATCGCCAAATGTGTGGTGACAGCAAATAGATTAGTCCCCACCCCAGCCCAACTTTTCCCGTCATGGTGGTCGTAAGAGGCGACCGAGGAATGAACGCCCAACCGCTACCACCATACCCAGACACACAGGTACCACCGTACTTCCCGGGGCCGTTTGACGAGTGCCGGAGGATTCCCGCCCCGACACCCACGACTCGCGAGGACCCCTTATTGAACTAAGGGACGACTCTTGCAACGACGGCGGCGGCAGACGCCTTGCACGCCTTGCCGCTCAGTCTGCGCGGCGCCGGTTTGTCCGGCGTCGAACAGAGCGGACAGCAGGCGTCCAACAGAGCGGACACCAGTAGTGCATTTTTTTTTTTATGAACAAGCGTTTGACCACCATCCTGCCTGATGTTAAGTAGCGATGTGGTCTACGATGGAGCACACTTGTTCAGTAGGTACCTATTCACCCGCGACTTGAAGACCTTCAAACTATACTGCGCAGGAAACACAGACTCCGGCAAGTCGTTCCACATCCTGGCGGTACGCACTATGAAAGTGGACGCAAACCGTTTGGTTCGCGTAAATGGCAAATCCACCTGGCAATTCTCGTATTTTCGTCGATACTAAAAAGTCTCAACTTAGTCCAAACTCGCTTGTTACTATCGTTCTCGTGTTACTATCGAATTTCAATAGTACGCCAAACGGCTCTGAATAGTCAAAGCGTATTCTCATAAACAAACAATTAAAATTACTCTTCTCAAACATGGTATTCTGGTAATTTTTGAAATCAGCTAAACTAGAGCGTAAGCTAAACCAAAACGTAATCGTGATCGAGCAAAAATACGAGAATTGCACTACAGAAAGATGTTCTAACCTAACCTAACCCACTTTTCTTATTGGAAACTATACCTCTACTTAGCATTAAGCTATATTATAGCTAGTTGTGCCATTGAGTAGTGCCATGGGGACCAGTAGTGGACGTCATGTGGCTGATGATGAACTGGGCACAAGCCAGGACCAAGTACTTACCAGACTACATAAATTATAGGCTACAGTCGCTCGTAAACCTTACGTAATAAAGTCCTGCAGCAGTTTGTATTTTCTATGAGATGAACAAGACAGATTCGCCTAATTGCGATGAGTGTGGCGCGGAAGAAGATGTGCTTCACTTCTTGATGGAATGAGCGTAAAAGGATAGAACTATTAGATGATTATCAAATCAACAGATTCGATACTGGTATCATCAGCTCAACTAACCTTATTAAATTTAGAACCTACTATTGTACTTAATATATTATTGTATGTAAATATTAATAATTAATGATAAGGGTACGATGGGGTTGCCATCAACACCCTAGTGATAAAATTCCCTAAATAAAGAAGATAAAAAAAATCCCTTAATGCCCCATCATTGTTAACGTACGGTGGTTTGATGACATGTCTTGTGGCACTAATAAAACCTCAATTAGGTAGCGTTACTTTCATGTTGCATCCAGTTGGTAATAAAAGTGACAGTTTGGATCCAGAAGTACATACAATACCCTGCTACGCCGTAAGGGACAGAAGATGAATATCTCTTGCCCTTTCACTCCTGGATGATTATCATATCGTTGTCTCGTTTTGTTCTAAGCGTCAGTTT
>SJJU01008695.1:0-12767 GCA_012932125.1 Conopomorpha cramerella | reverse complement strand
CCGCACACCACAAGGTGTGTAAACCCTATAACGGCGATAGGCTCACCCCCCATCACGTTAGGTTGAATACGCTTGGTGAACCGTGGGCATTTGCTTTAGCAAGTGCCTCTGCCCGCTTTGGGATTAAAAGGCGTGAAGTGTGTGTATAAAAACCACAAAATATTTGTATAAGAACTTAAACAGCAGGTAGACTTGACTCTACATTGTCTATGGCAAGACTCGCGGATTTATCAGCGGTGCAGTCAGCAAGTGCTGATACCTGTGTAATATAGAGAACAAACTGGTTTACATAATGTAAGTATATTGTAAGTAGGTGACAAATGCCCTACATTGATAGGTAAGTAAGTACAGTACGCGCCAAGCGGACAATGAAACTTATCTTTTCAGACAGTCTGTGTGTTTCCTGCCCAGTCTGGAGGTCTTCAAGTCACGGTCAGGTAATTAGGTACCTAATAAACATGTGCTTTCCATGGTACACCACATCGCTGTTTAACATCAGGCAGGATGGTGGTCAAACGCTTATTTAAAAAAATACACTTCACGGCTTTTAATGCCAAAGAGAGGTAGGCAGAGGCACTTACTAAAGCAAATGCCCACGGTTATTTGTGTTTGTGGATTAAAAAAAAGACGAAAGCATAAGACTTATCATACCTAAGTTACTTCACTTACATATTATGATAGTAAGTAAGTGAAGTAATCGATAATGGAAACCACGTAAGTTACCTACATAAACTCTAATGTCTTGCTGGTAAATTTTAAATTGACAAATGAGGTCATTATCCTAGAGTGGTATCCTGTAGGTACTAGGCATACCAAATATCAGGCAGGATGGAGGTAAAACCTTTGTTCATTGCGTGTTTAAAAAAATGTCTCTGTTGCCGATAGTGCAGCCTATTTGTATAGTGTTCTGTTTATAATTTGTAAATATAGATTTAAGTTGACAATAAATGACATATGATCAGACCGAAGCAAGAGTTCTTATTATAAACAACAAAATAGGGACGGTGCTGGGAATTATTACCGTTTGGTGCTGCGTTAGGTCTCCGCGAGTGTTCCCGGCATCGTCCACAGTCTCTATGAACGTATCTCTCCCGATACAAACTCAATCTGCTTATTGTGCTTTTTGTGTATGAAGAAGTCGATTATTTTTCCTCCTGAGGCATTGACACCTCCTTGAATGGCTTCAGCAGAGTGTACAGAAACAGTAGGTTCCGGCTTGAAAAGGTTTTTCCACCCTGTATATGGCTGAAACCAGTGGCGTGCACTGGCTTTTACAACAAGGTAGGCAGGAATCTTCAAGGAATGACATAGGTAACTTCGTTTCGGAATATACCCGGACTATATACGTAGGCACAGTCAGCCAAGAATCTGCTCTGCCACCCTAAGGTTGAAACTCATATGAATGTCATTAAACATTAAGGTTCATTGTTCACTTGTCACAATATACCAACTCTACCTTATAGATGTTTTAGTGACACAGGAAGTGTCATCGAAACTGATAGACCATTTTCTTGGCCGACCGTACCTACCACTCACAAAACAGCGCTTTGTTAGCCTATTTCGTGAGTAGATACAACAACAAAAAGATCTAACAATAACTCTATTATTAGGTCGGGTAGCCAAAATACAAAGGTGGGCAGTGTCTTTTTGCCTATATGGTGTGCACGCCACTGGCTGAAACTTACCCAGCGTAATCCTAGGAGCGGAGGCGTCGGCCTGCAGCCAGAAGGTGACCCAGGACATGGCGACGATCATCATGGAGGGAATGAAGTAGTCCATGAGGTAGTAGCCCACCTCGCGGCCCAGCTTGAACGTGAACCGCAGCGCGCTGTAGTTGCCAGCTGTTGGGAGAGATGTGCTCGTATTCATCCAACTTAGATGACATATCAAGTGCTGATAAACTTGAGCATTCACTTGTAATGCACAGCATTCTTGTGGGCTTTGGATAATCGAAAAAATACGAAAATAATTTATTGTTGTTTAAATCGACAACTATAAAAACGTCCAAAGGCTTATGATCTGTTATAAGTGAATGCTCAAGTCTATACGCACCTTAACAGCTGAAAGCTTTAACAGCGATTTGCTAGTTGATAGCTATAGAAAAGGTAGCGTAGAGCTCGAGAAAAGGTACACCTTATTAGGTTTTAGAATAATCTTGACAGCCTCTGTTATTTTGCACTTCTATCCTACTCTGGTTACTTACAAAATGAGCGAGATACAACTGTAAAATGAACATAATATAATAATAATAAATCTTTATTGATTCAGGTACATGTCCCATGTTTATAAAAACTATGATTCCATTACATGTCATATGATTATATAAAACAATAAACACTACTACAATAACCTACACACATACAACAACAACTTTAGCATTTAAAATAATATTCCCGGTTTAAATATTTAATTCAATACTTCCCTTTGAATATGTAATAACTAGTACCTGGACGACCGAGCTTCGCTCGAAGTAAAAAAATCGATTATTTTCCTTCGATTTTTTCATAAACCCATCTCTAGTTACTTCAAAACCAAAACGTCCCCCGCACCATCCTACGTATAGCATAGTATTACTACTCGGCAGTAGATGTCAGTAAGAGTCGTATTAACAATTTGAGCAATTTTTCATGCCCGAAAACACGGTTGGAAAGATGTTTTCTAAAAATTAAACCTAGCTAGATCGATTTATCGCCCCCCAAATCCCTCTACATACCAAATTTCATGAAAATCGGTGCAGCCGTTTCCGAGATTCCAATTATATATATAGATACAAGAATTGCTCGTTTAAAGAGTTAAAAATTAAGGAGCATGCTATGCATACCTATTTCCCTAAGGACGAACGGAATAAGAGCAGTAAAAGCAACAAGAACCTCCCATATCGGCATCCAAAAGACCTCGAAAATCTATCTTTATCTAAAAGAAATACCTAAGTCGTGTATCTACAACTAGAAAAACAGAGTGTGACGAACTCGTTCAATATAATATTTTTGACAACAGAACATGAGTCATTTAGTATTGAAATTGTTGACATAAAATCACGGTATGCAAAGCCAACTCACGTGATAATTCATTTGTACCTTTCTTAGCGCAGCCTCCGCCGCCGCCGCGAGCCGTCAATCAAGCCTTACTGATGAACGGCGTGGTGGCTACACACAAACCACTCATTATACATACCAAGTCTACGCTCGCTTTATTTACTTTTCTACATGAGTGTTATGCTATTCACTGTACGTAGTCGGTATTTATACAGGAAACTGTCTACGTCCCCTTTCTAAGGGACAAGAACATTGTTAACACAATTACATACATACACATCACGCCTGTCTCCAAGAGGGGTAGGCAGAGACTACAGATCTCCATTTGTCACGGTCCTGACATACCTCTTTCGTTTCATCTACATTCATACATGGTATTAGCCGATTACCGTTGGGGCAAACGAGTTTTCGAGTGGAGACCGAGTCTAGGTAAACGGAGTGTAGGACGCTCTCAGGCAAGGTGGACTGATGATATACGCAAGATGGCTGGCAGAAGCTGGATGCGAGAAACCGAAAACAGATTACAGTGGCGTGCAATTGGAGAGGCCTATGTCCAGCAGTGGACAAGTATGGGCTGATGACGATGATGACATTCATACATATTTTCATACATGACCTCCGGTTTCGAGTGCTATTCACGCCACCTTCCGCCAGGACATCACCAATCTGGTCGATGTATGTCCTTCTGGGGTGATCTCTACTCACCCGGCTCTGCACATCACCCATACAGGTAAATCTTTTTCGTCAATCGATTTTCATTTAACAATTTTAATCAATTAAAGTTGTTAGACCAGATAATAAAACATTATGTTAAATGTTACCTGCTCAGGTACTACGAGTTTAATAATGGTTCACTTAAGGCAGGTAGCTGAGTAATACCAACATTGATAATAATATATTACTTACCTACTTGATACCTATTCATTAGTTTTGCAAATCATTTGTTAGTGTCGCATTTCACGTGACTAATTATTTGTTTATGACGGAAAACATGGAAAATATTTGTAAAGGGCTCATTTTGGTATTTTATCTTGTACAAGATTTATTTAGAAGAAGAAAGAAAAACAGCGTGTTAATCACTATACCTACACGGTGACTAACAAGTTTACAAGCGAGTAAGTAGTCGAGTTAATTGCTCAACAAGCACCTCCCTAGCGTACTAGCCTTGCTGTATTTGTCGTGTGCACTAGCTGTGCCCCACTGACACCGGTATCATTATACTATAAACCCCGAACAGGAAAACGTTCCGAGTAAATTACATGTCCACATCGTCGTAAGGAATTCCGCTGTCGCTATATTTATTATCAAAACATTAATATGATCATTCATACACGCACTGACTCCGCATCGCCGCCGCTCCGGCTTTACTTCACATGTTTATTTCATGTGAATGTGTGTTTTTATTTCATACAACCTACCTATACAGCACCTTTTACCTATACATTACTAGTGGACGCCCCGCGATTTCATCCGCGTAGTTTAGTAGTACCTGCATCCCAAATTTCAAGCATCTAACTTGAGCCGTTTAGATTTTTCATAGAAAAGTTTTTTCCGGGAATTCCTTTCTTAGTGCACCCCTACGATATCTAAGCTATGTCCTTTCCAAATTTTGTGCCTACGTTTAGCCGTTTGGGCTGTGCGTTGATATATGTCAGTCAGTCATTTAGTCAGTCAGCTTTTCCTTTTATATATTTAGATTACCGCATTTCGCACCCTACAAATGTTTAAAGCCTAATATGCTGACATTTTCGTATGTTCCTCGCAATCAACATAGACGGTGAAAAAAGTGTTTTTTTTTTTAAAGTATGTCCAAGCACCAGCGAAGCAGTTTTGCTTGAAGCAACCGTGCAAGCAGAGCAAGCTTCATAAGAGCGTGTAGTGAAGAAAGAAGCGTGAGCAAACTGACCACCTCCTAAACGCATGTTGACGATGTCGCCGCGCACCACGGACTCGTTGGTCCAGTAGTCCAGCAGCGAGTACTCCGTGAGGTGCAGCTCCGACGACAGCCGCACCGGGTTGTCGCGCTCCCACATTATGCGCAGGCTCGACGCGTTGTACTTCCCTGCCGGTCGATAATGTTGTAAGGCACATCTTACCATTTTACTGTACTAGCTGTCCCGGCAAACACTTCTATTGCCCGAGGAAGATTTGTAACTCGTGTATGGGAAGAAATACACCTTTTAAACCTTCCCTGGTCTTCCACGAATAATTCAAGACGAAAATTGGCGAAATCGGTCCAGCCGTTCTCGAGTTTTAGCGAGACTAACGAACATCATTACATTTTGATATATTATAGACTATCTATACCGGCAAACATTTGTTTTGCATTTGTAGGCCGTGTATTGGAAAAAAATACACCTTATAAACCTTCCCTGGAGTTCCACGTGTAATTCAAGACCAACATTTGCCAAATCGGTCCACCCGTTCTCGAGTTTTAGCGAGACTAACGAACAGCAATTCATTTTTATATATAAGAGATAGAAAATACTCCGGGAGCTATCAATCGACAGAAGTAAACTCACAACTCTCGAGATTCATGGAGCAAGTCTGTTCATCGAAGGGGAACTTCTGCAGATTCATCCAGCAGTAGAGCACGGCCTGCATTCGCCGGCTGAAGAGCACCTCTCCGTCGGGCGCGATGGAGATCAGCACGTCCTTGCTGTCCGTGCCCATGAGGCTGGAGGACTGCTCGTTGGACATGTAGAGGTGCGGCACCCAGATGCGCTGGCGCAGGTCACTCTCGCCGATGATCTTGGTGCGGTGCGGCGAGTACAGTGTGTAGGCGAGACGCGCGTCCGTCCATCGCAGCTGCAGCAGGAAGTGCAGCTTGAAGTTCTACGAGGAAAATAGTTTGGCTATAGTTACTTTAGAGGAAGTATTTTGTATAAAATCTTTAGTTACCTATGTAACTATTGGTTATGATGATTGCATAAAATCATACGAATGGTATGTATGATTCAGTGCTTATTTATTAACTAGCGACCCGCTCCGGCTTTGCACGGGTGCAATGGCGATACAATACAAAATGTATTTACATTTATTTTATTTTTTAATTACAATATTTAAAGAAAAATTTAATTAGATAATATAAAAAGTAGCCTATGTTCATTTGGAAAAACGTAGCTTTCTTTTAGTGTAAGAATCATCAAAATCCGTTCTGTAGTTTCGGAGCCTATTCAATACAAACAAACAAACAAATCTTTCCTCTTTATAATATTAGTACAGATAGTATAAATAATTGAGGCTGTTAATTGAGATATCGTTTTATCGTCGCACAGGAGCCAGTTCTTGTATCTAGAGATCATTTGCATGTCCGATAGGAAAATGATCACATTTGATTGGAAGCAGCGGAGGCTACTGCATTTCTGATAGGTCTTTACACAGATAAAAACCCTACCGGAACCAAAAACAGCCCTATTTAAGACAATACCTTATAACAGATCCATAATCATCTACAACCATCTTCCAAATAACATCAAAGATACACAAACATTTACAATGTTTGCGAACCAAGCGGTTTGCGTCTACTTTCATAGTGCGAACCGCTAGGGTGTGGAATGACTTGACGGAGTCTGTGTTTCATGCGCAGTACAGTCTGAAGGTCTTCAAGTCGCAGGTGAATAGGTACCTAATGAACAAGTGTTCTCCATCGTAGACCACATTGCTGCAACATCAGGCAGGATGGTAGTCAAACGCTTGTTCTTAATGATAAAAAAAACAGAAAAATTCCTTGGACATAAACTAAAAGAATACTCGATAAAGAAATGTTTTTACAGAGTTTGTCAATTAGAAGACCAACTAAGATTATTGATCTATCTATGTTACTTGCATTGAATTTATTAGTATATGTAAGCATGTTATCATATTGTAATAGATGTTTTAACAATTATATTTTCAAGGTAGTTTTATTATTCAACAATATTCTTGTTATAGTTCCTAACAGATGCATACTATTTATAAAATTATTTCGAATATTGCAATTCCCTAACAGGGTTCATGTTAAAACTCATTACTTAATTATTAACATCTTAATACCTACACACATCAAAAGTGTCTAGGGATCAAGAACATTTTTAGCTCTAAAAAATTTAATTTATTTAAATCAAATCTAATCTTCTGGATTGGTCTCCTACCTAATTCCCAATGCCTGTATCAGTGACTTATCACCACTTTTTGAATAAATTATGAATAAATTCAGTTATTGTGAATTTCTTGATTGCAATCTTCTAAAATGTACTTGATCCACTTGATGTGTGCATATTCTATACATGAATGCAATGAATAAATAAATAAAACACTGGAGGGCTCACGACCCATGGGCGGTACATCAACGTGACCAAGGTATATTACCATAGGCATAATAGGTATCATCAGCTTACTGAAAATCGAACCACTCACCAGATCGTGCGCCTCAGCGGGCTGTATGAAGTAGACGTAAGTGCTGGCGTGCACGTTGACCACCCCTCCGGAGTCGTAGGTGGGCAGCAGCAGCCGGTCGTAGCGGCACTCGTTGGCGAGCCGCGACAGGAACTCCGACTGCGTGTAGCTGTCCCCGTTCTCCAGGGCTGGACACTCCACGCCGGCGGCTGGCCTGCGAGCGGGGACCACGAGATATTCATTTATTTACTAGTACTTTACAATACACTTCAAGCCTGTCTCCCAGAGCGGTAGGCAGAGACTACAAATCTCCATTTGTCACGGTCCTGACATACCCCTTTCGCTTCATCTACATTCATACATCTTTTCATACTTGACCTCCGGTTTCGAGTACTTTTCACGCCACCTTCGGCCAGGACATCACCAATCTGGTCAACATATGTCCTTACTTTACAATCTGGAAACGAATAGCACACTTGCAACTAGGAAATAAGTACACAGTGAAAATATTGCCTACCTACTGTTGCTGTAGGTACGGGGTCAGAAATATTTGCAGAACAGGCTAGCAGTAATGTTTACTCATATCTACAAAACAGTGGCGTGCACACCGTATAGACAAAAAGACACTGCCTACCTCAGTATTTTGGCTACCCGACCTAATTATAGAGGTATTGCTAGATATTTTTTGGTTGCACTCACGACATAGGCTAACAAAGGTCCTGTGTTTTGTGGGAGAGTAGCGAACAGTGCACGCCACTGCTACAAAAGCGATAAATTTCGCTTGCCTATATTTGTGGAGGTATAGCAGCACGGTCTAGCCAAGGACGTAGTGAAAATAAAGTTCATATTGGGATACCTGATAAAAGAGCGCGCTTGTTTGTAGTGGTGTCGGTAAACACTCGCGTGCCGTGCTGTATCGCAACTACGGGTACACCGATTACTGCATTACTATGTCTCTGTACTATTAAGTGCTTGTAGCCAAACTGGCTGCGGAGATTCAGCAATCAATAACCGGTTTATTGATTGAAGAAATCCGCGTGGACTCTCATTGGATGAGAGATAGACTCTAGGTTTTTTTTACGTTTTGGTGCATTGGTCGGCAGGTTCAGCTGTTAGTAGATAGTCGTTAAGCCGAATGAGGCCTTCGTGCGACTTGAAACCCTCCAACAAATTCTGTTGATGAGAGGAAACATGGTGCAAATGGCCATCTTTCCAATTTGAGGGTTGTCTACGTTCCACTAACGTCGCACAAAATCAGATCCTAAATTTTCCAACTCTCCCGGATTCAGCAACCGGGACAAACGCTAGGTAGATGAAGAGGCAGCCTAAATGCGGACGGATACCCTATTCGATTTTTTTCTGTTACCTTTCACGCTCTATGTTAGCACTAAGTATGCTTTATATATAACTCAATATTTTTCACCGGGTATATTTCGATATTTTTCACCACGTAAAGTCCGTGCGCGTTTCATTAAAATATGTTTTATGTATGTATGTTAGCATTAAGTACCTGTGCTTTTTAAATCATAGCAAGATCAACCACTTGATGTAATAGTGTACTCAAGGATGCTTTGTAAATGTGATGAACGATGACATAAATTCTCTAAGCAAATACAAATCGACCTAGAAATGTACTAAGTAATAAGCATGACTGTCTCAGGCGGAGAGAAGAGTAATATCTATATCGAACATATTGTCTACGCAGAGCTAACAAAGGTAAGAAATAGTTCGGTAAAATAGGTAATTCCAAGAAAGTAGGAGGCTGCGCTTATCACATTGTCAACACGGTATGTTTAATAAGAAATCCATGTAAGTAAGTATCCAGTATACCTAACTATACTGCGCTACAGTAGTTCACAATACAAACAGCCGGCTTTCCTGAGATTGGGACCACAAACACCAGCGTCATTCTACAAATACAGCATTATAGTGTACTCAATACTTAAGTACTTACGTACTGCGGTTATTCTTGGTTACCATCTCTCGATGCAGCTTACTTGGCACTTAATTCACTGCATTCATCATTGAATATTTACTTATGTTGTTTAGGAAAATGGTGGGGCATCAAGAATTAACCCAGGTAGGTTAGGTACCCAATTTCAAAGTAACCATGTTCGTAGATATCGTCACAAAAATAAATATGTGGAAATTCTGTGACTAAAATATACGTAGTTAAACATGAGAATTCAATTCTTTCAAGGCACTCTTGTATCGCTAGATTTGATACTAAGCTAAAAATTACGCTAAACGATTTTTCGGTTTGCATTTTATATTTGTACAATCTTCTAGAATATACTTTATTTGCCTGAAATGTGGTACATATGATGGTATCATTAAATAAGCATGCAAAAATTTTGCACTTATTTCTATAATAGGTACAATATTATAAATAATTTATTAGTCATTAAATTTAATTATTTCACTTAGGTACTATGACCATAAAACGTTCTACAATAAAAAAATTGAAAATTTTGTAAAAACAGTGTTATGTGAGGACATTGGGTAATTATTATTGAATTTCGGTATGGGCTCTGCGTTTAATATATCAGGGAGTTTATTAAATAGCTTTATTGCCATTATTAGATAACTTTCAAGGATGGTTCTTACGGAGAGAAAAAATGGCTTAAGTTATACTTATTCTTCTTTTCAAGTCAACAGCGTGTGTGTCAAACCTATACTCGATTCCTAAAAAGAACTAAGTACTTGGAGGGAGATAGATAATCTGAATTACGACTTTACGGTGACCTGCTTCACACCAGGTAGGATGGTGTTCAAACGCTTGATTTAGGAACAAGCCCACCACTATTCAAGCCCTACCTGCCTCTTTTCAACACACACGTTTTCTTGACTCTATACAAATTATCTTTGTCCATCCCTGTTTTGTTGCCACCTCCCCCCTTCTGGGTCATGACGACCACATTACAGAGACTTCGCGTCAGGTCTTCGTCGCGTCTTCAGTCGGTTTGGCTTCATGGGTTTTTCGTGCTGTACCTATGCCAGCGATTGCTTTAGCTACTTATTGAGAAATATTTATTTATTTATTTATTTTATCTCTTTCGTCAATTGAATTTCATCCATTCTCTCCATACGCCCAAACCACCGAAGATCTTGGTCAGAACATCTTCCTTCAAACCGCAACTTTCTCTTATCACACTATTCGTTATCCTGTCACTCAATGTCACGCCTTTCATGCTCCGCAATGACCGCATTTTTGAAATACCTTATTTATATAATTTTCATTTCGCACATCAAAGTCAACAACGCATAATCAAACTTGTTGACAGTTATAATGTTAGGTCTCATGACGCAGCGCAGTCGTATTTACAAAGACTTAACTCCTTTATACATAAACAGTATAATAAAGCTTATCTTCGTACCCACGTACCCCGCGGTGTGTCGGTACTAGCAACTACGCTACACTAGGTAGCTAGCTGATTCTATTAATATGAAAAGAGATAATAGGTACCATAGGTTACAAATCCAGCCTCATTGTCGGTAATCTACGGAGATAGACTTATTTATTTAAGAGACACCAACAACTTACATACTAAATAAAAAGGTACTATATAAAATCGAACTATATTTTTAAATAAGATTCTGGTACATAAGTCTATAACAGGTGAGTACAACATTTTTACATAACATACAGCATAAGCAACTATATAAACATATTATTAACAATTTAAACAAATTAATTAAAACAATAAGATAAATCCAGGACATGTAATTGAAACAATAAGATATTGACGCAACAAATTAAATCTGTGACGCTAAATTATTTATTTCACGTGATCACTGAAATGCGTGAGCATAAAAAGAACTTTTTTATTGTACACAGTCAATGAGTCATGAAAAATATCCTGATTCTGAGACTTGGAGCAACAGTAATTGTACAATGAACACATTTTGCGCAGAGGAACATTAAGGCCTAGGTTTGTTCTAGCTATGGAAGTGTGGAAGGATTTTTGAAGCGGGTACCGGGGCATAGTTCTAGGCACCTTAAGACCTATATCAAAGAGTGTTTCAGCACAGGTGATGCCATTATTCCACAGCTTATGTAGGTAGGTCAAGGTGTGTAGCTGTCTACGATGATACAAGGACGTCATGTGAAAATACTTAAGCTTGGTATCGTAGTCACACCGATGTGAGAATCCCAGGGAGAGGGGGGAGAGGCCAAGTGCCTAGTGAAAGCTCGTTGGATACTTTCAACTCGCTGGGAGTGTATGCTGTAGAATGGAGACCAAGCAACACAACAATACTCCAAGAGACTGCGGACTAATGCATTGGAAAGCATTAACTTGGAATCAATTGTGAATCCCTTTGTGTTGCGTTTTATGAAACCCAAAACCTTAGATGCCTTGGACACAACGGAATGTACGTGTGGGACAAACGTAATTTTTTTATCCATTACACATTCATCTACGCCTTCCAAAACACAGTTACTGATGCTATATTTCGTACTATAGGAGATGCTTTTTCTTGAAAATTTCATATGAAAATATTTTTTTTATATTTAGTTCCATGCCGTTCTCGGCACACCACTGTTCTACACTATTTAGATCCTTCTGAAGCAGCAGTGCATCATTTGGAGTGTTAATAGTTTTATTCATAGACTTAAGAATTTCAACATAGGTTTCGTTAAGTAAAGGTGCTTACGCTTTCGTCATTATATTATGGATAGTATAGTTCGTCATATGTTTTTATGTGGTTATGTTATGTGTATTCAATTGTAAATAAATTAAAGAAAATATAAAAAAAATCGATCCCCATACAAAATGTCATAAACCTAACCAATTTCTTTTCTATTTTGTACTGAGATGAGAAAAATCCGTCAAAAACCGTTTAAAAACTTAAAACATTGAGTAAAACGTGTATCAACTCAGACCAGTCTGTCAGTACTTAGCGTACATTTAGACAGATTTTGAAGCCTTCACAAACACTGCACGACCTATCTTTGCAATTCTGCACTAGTATGTAGGTACCAACATCCAGCCTACGTAATGCCTACAAACTGACTGTACCCACCTACATTATTCCAACAATAATATGATGGTAATAAGCGGTAAAATTGAAGGCAGTTTATGAAAGGAGCATTTATCGAACAAAATAAATTATGCATGTAAGTACCTACCTTTTACGGCGAGCGTGCACCTGTCTCTGCTGTTACCAAAACTACTTATATATACGAGTACATAGCTGTAGTAGCGAGTAGAGTAGCTATGTACTTACCTCAGTATAATAAGAATGTAGAGTCGCTTTTTAACAGGCGTCGAAAAAGAAGGAAGTTTTCAATTTTACGGTATTTTTTAAATGTTTGTTACCTCAAAACTTTGCACTGGATGAGCCGATTTGAAT
>SJJU01008694.1:0-12634 GCA_012932125.1 Conopomorpha cramerella | reverse complement strand
TTTATCGCCCCCAAATCCCTCTACATACCAAATTTCATGAAAATCGGTGCAGCCGTTTCCGAGCTTCCAATTATATATATATATACGTATATATATATACAAGAATTGCTCGTTTAAAGATAAATATACACTTCACGCCTTTTAATCCCAAAGTAGGGTAGGCAAAGGCAATTATTTATTAAAACAACAAGTTTTAATATTCTACTTATTGAAGATATTATAACGCTTTTCATGAAAAAAAATCTTCCTTCTTTGCTTTATTCGATTGTACTACGTGTTAAAAGACGGTTCGACAATATGATTTTTACGCACTATGATGACAATGATAAAACTAAGCAAATTTTTCTTAGGGAGATAATTTTTTATGGAGATGAAAATATTATTTTGCCCGCATAGTAAAAGTTGGGCCTTCGGGGCCCCCACCCATGGCTCCACTAGAGGAGACAAGGTGAATTTGTTTGTGGCGTTGGCTCCACCGATTGGTGGAGACACAGCACTAATTGATTTACCAATATTTTAAGTGTACTTGGCTCCATTGAGTTTCTTCACATTAACCAACTTGTTACTATCTACGTTTGAAAACAACGCCAATTTGCGATTTTCCCAGATGAAGTAGGATTTTTTCAATTTTTTCTATGATATTTATAGGTATAAATGAATCTCACTACCAAATTCGGCATATATTGCTACAATTTGTTCCCGTAAGAAGTGGGTTAAAAATGAAACCTTTTTTAAAAACCAGTTATATTCTACCCATATTACCTTATTATTTTACTTTTCTAAGTACTATATATAGTAATGGATGGTGATAGTTACTTATATTATAAGTAATGCTCGATATGACAACGCGAAGCTTTGATATCAAGGTGTTAGTTATTGAATACGAGGCTCTAACATAACTTTTCTATATACATTGCTACGTTTATTTGTTAATGTATAAGCTGCACCTGGGCATTAATTATAAACTTATCCCTATCTGTATAAACTTTTCTTCTTTTATTACTGTGTACGCCATTTTCGTAATTTTCTATCAATATTCTGGTAGCTAAAACGTCATTTTGTATTAAATCAGGTAATGTTGAGACGGTGACGTAGTTTTTATTTATTTCTCGATTAAGCTTTGAGTTCCACGCCTTGGTTTGTCTGGTTACGTATTTACACCACTGTTGAATACAAACTGTATTTTTAACCACGTCTTTGTCATATATTGCATGAAAGTCTTAGTTTAGGATCTTCTGATAGCTCCACTGCCTGACATCTTAAGTAATTCCAACCGTTGTTTTATATAAATGTATTTAAAAAGGTTTCATTTTTACTGTAAAGAAGCTCGGTGGAGCCAAGTACACTTAAAATATTGGTAAATCAAATGCTGCTGTGTCTCCACCGACCGGTGGAACCAACGCCACAAACAAATTCCCCTTGTCTCCACTAGTGGAGCCATGGGTGGAGACACGACTCCGAAGGGAAAAGTTGTCCATTTTCACGAGCCGAACAACGTTTCAAAGACCATTTCTCGGGGTCCTTTTGGGTACCCACATTATAAGTATACTCAGTGGATGGTGGTCAAACGCTTGTTCACTGTGTTAAAAAAAAATATGTTGGCAACCGATTATTGTATCGGCTCGTGGTTTAGATCGATCAGGTACGTCTGCATAAAAAAAAAAATTATATTTTCGTAAAACCATAAAGAGAGTTCATATCTTGAAATCGTAGTCGACTGGAAGGTTTGGTATTCACTGTTCGCTTGGTATGCAAATCTGTTTGCCAACATATACGAGTATGGTCAAGCTGTGTCTAGTTTTGCACAAAATAGGGAGACGGTATTTTAGTGCCGCTACGGGAATATAGCTTTTATTATTATGCAATGCTATACTATTGACAAAGACAATTGCATCTGTACATTCGCAAGCGTAGTATGCAAGAGGCGATTTACTTTTGAATTAAGTATAATAATACAATTTTAAAGTTATTTATTTTATTTATTTTTTGTCCAACTTACTACTATCATTTCAGAGTTTACTCTAGAGATGTAGATGTAGATGATACGGGGCGTTTCCGCAACTCGACGTCCAGTGCGCCTATTGTGCGTGATTTGGATGGCGCTACTCCAACCACCCCAGCTCCTCGAGGAACCGTAACAAACCCTTTGTGTCTTTGATGATCTCCTGCAGGAATCGTTGCTGTTCTAGATGAGTCGCCCTGTACTTTTCCACAATCTGGCACTCCAGTAAGATGTGTTCCACTGTCTCCCCTGCCTCCATGCATGCCCTGCACAGTGGGCTGTCTGTAAGTCCTAAATTAAAAAGATGTTTATTTAATAGCGAGTGGCCGGTAGTTATACCGACTTTACTCTAGTGCGATAGTGAAGTTTAACAGTATAAGTGCCGTCAATAACAGTTAACAGTTAAATGAATGGCTACCAACGTACGGTAAGAGTCAACGGGGCCGTCCTAAGAAGAGATGGTGCGACGAGATCGTACGACAGAACAAGAACTGGTGGACATGAGCGCAGAATCGGGATGAGTGGAGAAAGGGAAGAGAGGTCTTTGCTCTGCAATGGGGTCCAGTAGGCTAATAATAATAAAAAAGAAAGAAAAAAGAAACTTCTTCAGTCAGTACTAGTGGCCCGCCCATAACATTTTCTAAAGTTCCTCTCTATGTATCTGGTCTGCCATCATCAATCCCTGTTTTTCTTATCTTGTGTATATCTCTAGTAGACGCCCCGCGATTTCATTCGCTTAGTTTAGTACTACCTACATCCCAACTTTGAAGCTTCTAACTTGAGCCGTTTAGATTTTTCGTACAAAAGAATTTTCCCGTGTATTCCGGTTCCCGTGGGAATTTCAGGAACTCCTTTCTTAGTGCACCCCTGTGGTACCTAAGCTACGCCAGTCAGCTTTCATTTTATATATTAAGATACGAGTAAATAATTCTAGTGTAGATTATATAATAAATTGAAGAAAAATGTTATTACAGTGAATGTTATTACACAGAATTTTATAAGGACAAAACCTTAAAATAACTTCTATGTTGGAAACATCATGTTCTGTTGTTGTAAGAGAATTATTTATTTTTCTGTTGTTATCTGAGTTAGTTGTATGATAGTAAAGCGACATTCATCCTTCACTAAATTGCAACTTGTAAGGAGCCGTTTAGATTTTTCATACAAAAGAACTTTCCCGTTTAATCCCGTTCCCGTGGGAATTTCAGGAATTCCTTTCTTAGTGCACCATTAAGGTACCTAATCTACGTCCGTACCAAATTTCAAGTGCCTACGTTTCGCCGTTTGGGCTCTTCGTTCATATGTCAGTCAGTCAGCTTTTCCTTTTATATATTTAGATGTATCTATCTATATATATTAAATGTATAAATCCATCTTGAGATAATTATAAAATATTATGTTTATAACGATTTCATAATTTTAAGTATAGGCGACCAGTAATCTTTGTTTTGCTTTCTGTGTTAACCAAAATGCAAATGCCCTGACAGTGTCCATATAATGTGATACATTACTATTTTAATAGTGTAAATGTATGTTACATGAAGCATAAATAAATTGAATTAAAATTCAAGACCCGTAATTAATGTTACTCACATTTAGATGTTATCATAATATGATGGAAATGCGGTGCAGTGAGTCGAAATAAAACTGTTAAAATGTACCATAAGTGTGGTGTCTTATAAACAAATGCTATGAATAGTATAAAAAATAAAAATGCATTGAAAAGCATCACTGTATTGGATGCCTTTCATTATATAATGTCGCCCTTTTGTCTAATTGATACATAATTAACGTGTTAACAGTAAATAAACAACTTTTTTAATTATTACAGCATTTAATATGCGAATTCATATTTTCATACATGAGGGGTGGCATATATGCCCAACGGGTCGTCTCGACCCAGCTGAAAAATCATACTTTCGAGGCTGAAAACTGAAAATTGACATTAACGTATTTAAAATACACATTGTGGGTCAAACATATCTAAATTTAATTAAAATCGGTGCCATGAAAAGTTACGGGCATAATGGGATAAAATGCGTGAAGTGTTTTTTTTAATATCTTGTATATGACCCCGTAAATTGCAATGCACAAAACCCCAATAACGTTTATATTGTCATTATAAAAAAAAACACATAAAAATCCACTTTTGAGCCAACGAATATAAAAAAAGCTTGTAAAAAAAATAAAGGTCCGGTACAGCCGTTTTGAAAAGATTTATTTGCAAATAAGATCTTCGTGTTACCTTTTTCATATGAGCCGTAAAATTGGGGATCAGTTCAATTGAACATGACTTGGATAAAATTAAAATTATGGTAGTTTGCCTGCGATGCCTACAGTCGTAAGCAAGGATGAGGTAAAAGAAAAAAGCGTCTGTGGTCCAGTTGGTCGGATACTTGACTTGTAACCGGGAGGTCTCGGGTGCGAGTCCGGCTACTGGACGTGTACCAATGGGACTCTTTTTCAGAGCCTATGTACGCAACGCAACGCTCGTACGGTGAAGGACAACATCGTGATGAAACCCGCACACCACAAGTGTGTGAACCCTATAACGGCGATGGGCTCACCCCCTGTCACGTTGGGTTAAATACGCTTGGTGAACCGTGGTACTTGCTTTAGCAAGTGCCTCTGCCTACCCCTCTTTGGGATTAAAGGCGTGAAGTGTAGTGTAAAAGAAAAATCCTTGTACCGCCGATGTCCTCAGTATTGTAGGGCGAAACAGTGACTCTTTGAGGGTAAGTTTTCTTTGATTCGTATCGAACCAGTGATCGTCGCAGCCGCCGCACTCCAGTCCACTCGTGACCACGACGCATGCAACTGCGTCGTAACGTCGAGTAAAATAACAAAGGAAAGCCCAAGCTTGTACACACTTCACACCTTTTAATTCCAAGGCAGAGGCACTTGCTAAGCAAATACCCACGGTTAAGTTCGATCGCCGTTATAGTGGTGTGCAGGTTTCCTTACGATGTTTTTCTTCACCGTTGCTCACCCAAGCTTATCTTTGATTATATTCGCACCTGGTGAACAATATTGAGTTTTAAGAATGCAAGAGAAAGTACATTACAATATACAGAGACAACCTTAAAGTTTCACAGTGTGCTATAGAAAGGGCTTTTCAAGGCGTTTCTATGAATAATTGTCGCAGAAACGAAGTGATACGACAGGGAATCAAAGCCATCGACCTAGCTTAACGGTTTTGCAAACTGAAGGGGAAGTGGGCCGGCCAAGTTAGCCGTAGAACAGATGATCGTTGGGGTAGAGGAGTTCTCGAGTGGAGGACGCGTCTCGGCAAACAGTATTATGGGATGCCCTCAGGCAAGAGGGACTGATGATATAAGCAAGATGATGATGATGATGATGACTGGCACAAGTTGCTTGCGAGCCGAAAACAAACAAGAGTGGCGTGCAATCGGAGAGGCCTATGTCCAGCAGTGGACGAGTATGGGCTGATCATGATGACTGTTTTAATCCCAAAGCGGGATAGGCAGAGGCACTTGCTTCGCAAGTGCCACTGTTCACGAAGCGTATTTAACGCAACGTGACAGAAGGTGAGCCTATAGCCGTTATAGGGTTCAAATACCGTGTGGTGTGCAGGTTTCATCACGATGTTGTCCTTCACCGTACGAGCGTTGCATTGCGTACACAGGATCTGAAAAAAAGTCCCATTGGTACACGTCTAGTTGCTGGATTCGAACCCGCGTCCTTCAGATTGCAAGTCAAGTTTCCAACTGGACCACACAGATGCTCTACCATACGTATACATTTAATAATATATTTTGACTACCTATAAGGCCTTATGGAACGGGGCCATATCTTAAACACTATTTCATTGCAATGCTCGTATCTTTTACTACATTTTAACAGAGCAGGTACCTACCACTTGTCATAAAGGTTGCTTCACGCTCGAATCTGGCAAAACCAAAGTAATTTAAACCTTTAACTCATACAAAAGTCACATGTAAAAGGATCGCAACGCTTGCGAGTAAACGAGATGCTGCCTCGTTTACACCGGGCTAGTGGGCACGTCCTCGATAATGACGTCACGTCCCGTGAGGACATTTAAAAGCTGTAACCTGTGCTGCGGTTGGAAGGGTGAGTACGTTGTAGGTTTTAAAATTCTCTTTGCTGTGGGTTGAATTAATTTAATTTGCGTTTTTGGTGTACAGCAAAAAGAAAAAATAAATGACATATACCTACGTCACGCCCGTTAGAAGGGTAAGAACTGATTATGGACCTCCATTTTTCAGGCTTCGTGTAAAAAATAGTCACTTTTACTTTTTATTTGTTTAAATATTGTTAATAGGTATAGTGTGCATACATTTCACCATTTACAAATAAAAGTCATTACATATTTACTGATTATTTATTTAATTTTCTGTCATGACTCTGACACGTGTATTGTTTATTTATGTATTTATGATAGGCTACCTCTCCCTTAGGGTGTTGGCAGAATATCAACAGAATATCGTGATATTATTCTGAGTCGTTGCCCTTTTCGACCGCGAGGTGCAGTACACATGCGGTGCTACACTTTCATTTTTTATATTTATTTTATATACGTATTTGTGTTTTTATAATTACTGGTGTATCCGCCTGTAAGAGGCTAAGCTTAGCCGGAGACCCAGCTAATTGGTAAAACTTGTTTATGTTGTAGACTGTACTTTACTGAATGTATTCATGTACAATGATAAGTAATTATTTATACATAAGGAGCACAAGAAGTCGCGTTATGCATAGCTAGTGATGCAGCAGGGCGCCGGCGGAGTCACCTTGACGTGCCGTAGGAACCAGTCCACCGTCGAACCGTCGCACATTATTGCTCATCCCGGATAATCAGGCGCTTTGTGTTAGATGGCTGCACCATACGTTTAGGCGCTATATGTGCTTGAACACATCTGTATGTCGAAATAAAGTTATGTCTATGTTCATAATATGTATAAGTACCTATGTGTAAGCCTTTTTGTATTTTTTTTTTTCAAGTACAATCCTTCTTCTTCTAAACTAACGAACGTTCATAAAGAGAAGTATAGATTAAATAGGTGCCTATAATTATGAAGCAATTGCTGTGAACTTTTGTTATGATGATTACCTAAATGTAAAACTATGAACTTTATTACACTAAGAACTAATACAAATATATTGTTTAACTTGCTACATGTAAACGCAGCACCGTGTAAGGTAAAGCCCCCATTTGTGGTCCGTGACAAGTGAGCGTCGGACTTAAGTTTGAAAAATTTAACGTCTCTCCTTAGAACAGCCCCCGTACCATGAGATCTTGTAATAATATTGCTCTCGCTGTGTGATAGGGACAGCGCTAGATGAGTGGTATAACACTATCTCTGTCCCACACCGTAAACAATATTACTTTAAGGCCACATGGTAGGGGGCCAGGACTGTTTGTGCAGAACATGCAATGTTAATTTTTGTTTGGGAAAACAGACCGTATTTAGGTTTTATTTTATGATGTTTAAGTAAGATAAGAAAGAATATTTCAAAATTCACCCCCTAAGAGGGTAAAAAGGGTAGAAGTTACAAAAACGTTTATTTTGGAGTTACGGTTTTACAACTTGGTAGTATTATTCTTATAATAACAAGATGGGCTCACCCCCTGTCACGTTAGGTTAAATACACTTGGTGAACCGTGGGCTTTTGCTTTAGCAAGTGCCTCTGCCTACCCCGCTTTGGGATTAAAAGGCGTGAAGTGTATTTATATTTTTTATTTTTATTTAATTCTATGTGAAAAATGGCAAATAAATTATCTCTTAATTTAAAGTGCAAATCAGGTGAGTGAAATTCGCGTGAAGAGGTGAAATTTTCTCCTTGGGTTAGGGAGGTTGAACGTTGACGAAAACGCTTGTTCATAGTGATTAAAAAAAAGAAATTTTTTCGGAATCATTGTCACCACATGCGTCACCATCCCAGCCCTACTTTTCCCATCATGGGGTTCGTAAGAGGCGACCGAGAGAACTCTCCAGAGGCCGGGTCTCTCGCTCTCTGTGAGTTACACCACAACACCACTGCGATCGCCAACTCGTCTGCTAAACGTGGCGTTTATTAGCAATGGTCACGGAAATTATTGCAGGAGGCCCTCGTCCTGCAGTGGACACGTCATATGGCTGATGATGATGGTGACGATGAAAAGAGAAAAAAGAAATAAGTAAGTTGGTAAATTATAAAATGCATCTCACTTTACAAAGTAATTAACTAAGAAACGATGAAAGTCGTTTTTCCAAACTTTTATTCAAAATAAAAGTTTAAAGAGCTTCATATCGTAAAGAATGGACTTGTTCAAAGTCTTAAGTTTGTGTTTCATTTGAGGATATAATTTAAATGTTGTCTGAGCACAGTCACTACCGTCATTCTATTTTTAATTCATACTAATATTATAACTTATATTGGTTATAATATTATAACTATGTAGGTTAACTTACTAGAACCGTTGTTATGGTAATCAAATTTGGTTGAAACATTAATTTCGTTATTTATTCGTTAATTATTAGCCTAAAGCCTTCCTCGATAAAAGGCCTATTCAACACAAAAAATGTTCAATTCCAACCAGTAGTTCCTGAGATTAGCGCGTTCAAACAAACTCTTCAGCTTTATAATATTAGTAAAATCTTTATTTTTCGCCTAAAACTAAGAATTGTGCCCTTTTTCCTATTGTAGAAGTATACCACGCCTTAGGTATTGCCGCGGGGAGGTGGGGAGTGGGAAGGCCGCCGGCTACTCGGCTAATACTAATTTATTCCATTTTATCTCAGTTTGTGGTTGGAAACTAATATTATGTGTAGGTAATATTTTCAAACCCGGTTTTTATTATTATATTAATTTAACAAACTATTGAATAAATTTCACTTATATAATATTGTCAACAATACTATTTTAATCTTTGTTTTTATTTATATTTGCAAAGAAAACTAACAATGTTTACATTGTTATTATTTGACAGCTTCCGCAAATGTTGTAAACGCTACGCGTCGCCACCGTCGCGCACATAGCCAATACCTCTCCCCCCACAACTTCTCGCACCGTACCTAGTTCTACTACCTACTGTTACTGGGACCACACCAGGCTGCCGCTCACCCACAGGTGGTATTATTAAGATTTTCCAGGTCCAACGTACTCGTCCAGTGGATTAAAAGGGGTGAAGGATATTTACTATTTATATATGTAATATGTTGTTTATTGAAACAATATTTTGTGCGTTGCTCTGTAAAGAGGTTTATTATTTTTATAAAACACTAGCTGTCCCGGCAAACTTTCGCTTTGCCATAGGAAGTCGCCTTTGTACCTCATATATTTGATGAAATACACCTTTTAAACCTTCCCTGGATTTCCGCAAATAATTCAAGACCAAATTAAGCCAAATCGATCTAACCGTTCTCGAGTTTTAGCGAGACTAACGAACAGCAATTCATTTTTATATATAAGATTTTGACAAATTATTCTTTTAACTTATGAAAGTTAAAAGTTATTGTAAATAACAACACTAAGCTGTGAAGAGAAACATTAAAAGCTACTGCCTCAAATATCTCTTGAATTATTTCTCTTAAAAAACAAATTTTATTGTACAAGGCCAAATAGAAATTTTCCATAGACGAATTTCTAGAACACAGTGTCAAGTGCTGCCACCATAAAAGTAAACTTTTGTAAATGACGCTAATGCGCGGGAAATTCAAATTAAAATCTGTAGTGCAATTCTCGTATTTTTGCCCGATCACGATTACGTTTTGGTTTAGCTTACGCTCGAGTTTAGTCGAGTTCAAAAATTACCAGAATACCGTTTGTTTGAGTATTAGTTTGTATGTTTACGAGAATATATACGCTTTGACAATTCCGAGTCGTTCGACGTACTATTCAAATTCAATAGTAACACGAGAATACGAAAACGGTCGTTTAGACTAAGTTGAGACTATTTTTTTTTTTTTAATCACCATGAACAAGCGTTTGACCACCATCCTGCCTGATGTTAAGCAGCGATGTGGTCTACGATGGAGCACACTTGTTCAGTAGGTACCTATTTACCCGCGACTTGGAGACCTTCAAACTATACTGCGCAGGAAACACAGACTTTAGTATCGACGAAAATACGAGAATTGCACTACTGATCGGAGCTTCATTTACATATATTTTACTATAGTTCGCTGTGGATGGATACCCTAGTCTGGTGTTAACAACTTTTTTTTTATATTTTCTCTAAAGTTAAGAGCAACTAGCTATTTTAATGGTGCATAAAGTTTGCTTTACGCTTGTTTTAGCTGTTTCTCCGGGAAATCCTGTTTGCCACTGTTACTTTTGCCTGTTGCAGTTTGCAGTTGCTTTGTCCATTTCAGAAGACTGTTTTTATAGTCACAAACTAATCTTGGAGACATTTCAGACTGGTATTAGTTGAGTAGAACGAACATGTTCTACTCAACTAATACAATGAACATGTTCTACTGGAACCGATTTCAGTACACGGCACCGTTTTAGCAAGCTGAAGTGGCAGTGGGCCGGCCATATTTACCGTAGAACCGAAGACCGTTGGGGAAAACGAGTTCTCGAGTGGACACCGCGTCTCGGCAAACGGAATGTAGGACGCCCTCAGGCAAGGTGGACTGATGATATACGCAAGATGGCTGGTAGAAGCTGGATGCGAGAAGCCGAAAACAGATCACAGTGGCGTGCAATTGGAGAGGCCTATGTCCAGCAGTGGACAGGTATGGGCTGATGATGATTAGTTGAGTAGTAAGACGTAGTCCATCTTAATATCTTATGTTTTTTCATAACAAGCGATTGTCCACCATCCTGCCTGACGTTAAGCAGCGATATGGTCTACGATGGCGCACACTTGTTCATTAGGTACCTGTTTACCAGTGACATCAAGACCTCCAAACTATACTGCGCAGGAAACACAGACTCCGGCAAATCATTCCACATCCTGGAGGTTCGCACTATGAAAGTAGACGCAAACCGCATGGTACGCATAAATGGAAACTTCACCCAGTATGCACGATTTGCCGTTCTCAGTAAAGATTTCGTATTCATAGTTGAGAAACAGTCTATCGAGTGTGGGCTATGTCTCACTTTAGCTTACAAATGGGGTTCTCTGGGCGATCTCAACGTAACTACACCATTTTAATAAAAAAAATACACTTCACGCCTTTTAATCCCAAAGCGGGGTAGACAGATGCACTTGCTAAAGCAAATGGCCACGGTTCACCAAGCGTATGTAACCCAACGTTACGGGGTGAGCCCATCGCCGTTATAGGGTTCACACACCTCGTGGTGTGCGGGTTTCATCGCGATGTTGTCCTTCACCGTACGAGCGTTGCGTTGCGTACATAGGCTCTGAAAAGAGGCCTATTGGTACATGTCCAGTAGCCAGACTTAAACCCGCGACGTCCCGGTTACAAGTCAAGGTTCCGACCAACTGGACACAGACGCTATCACCATACCATCTTAATATTAAGCAAAAAACCTTTAATTATACATTAAATCAAAAACGTAGGTGAAACTCGAAAAAGTCCATTATACCACACAACTTTCTCCAAGGAAAAAAAAAACATCTCTTCATAGAAATTTACCAATTAGCTGATTGCCACTTTATATAAAGGGGAGACTTTATTTTTCGTTTTTGACATAGGTTTCTTTTTGAGGAAAGTTGTCTAGTGTCGTGGGCTGAGTGACTTTCTTAAGTTTTGCTTACATCTAATACATAAAACTCAAAATCCGAACTGGTCTATTCATCACTGACCCATCAGCGCCCAACCCTAAACGCTGGATCCAAAGAAGCTGAAATTTTGCACGAAGATGCTTTTTATGATGTCTATATGAGACTAGTGGACGCCCCGCGATTTCATTCGCGTAGTAACTAGTACCAGAGTATCCCAAATTTCAAGGGTTCAACTTGAGCGGTTTAGATTTTTCATACGAAAGTATTTTCCCGTTAATTCTCATTCCCGTGGGAATTTCTAAAATTCCTTTCTTAGTGCACCCCTACGGTACCTAAGCTACGTCCGTTCCAAATTTCATGTGCCTACGTTTCGCCGTTGGATCTGTGCGTTGATATGTCAGTCAGTCAGTCAGATTTTCCGTTTATATGTTTAGATAAAGGGTTGCAGACATTTGTATGGGAAAAACGTTAAGATTGAAGTTGGTCCTGAAAATTGGTAGTAGTTTTTTAAATAGAAATTAATATTGAAACTGCGAGAATAAATTGGACGGGGCGTCCAATACCTTTATATGACTCTATATTCTTGATAATATGTACATAGTGACAAATGGAGATCTGTAGTCTCTGCCTACCCCTCTGGGAGACAGGCGTGAAGTGTATGTATGTATGTATGTACATAGTGTGCCGTTTGGCAGTTTATTTCGCATAGTTATAACAAAAAGGACCCAATACGAAACATGCCGATTTAGTAATTTAAGTTTTATATCTTTTATGTTAGGGTTCAATTTCATAAAATGACACATTATATTTTGTGTCACTATTGTTCTAACTGTGCGATTTAATATTTAATACTTATTGCACAAAAAAGTACAAAGGGTGGACTTAATACTAAAGTCTTCTCTACCAGTCAACTTCACAACATGAGAGAGCATTGGTGCGGGCAGTATTAAAAAACAAACATAGTAAATCTAAATATA
>SJJU01008691.1:0-15258 GCA_012932125.1 Conopomorpha cramerella | reverse complement strand
TAATGCATTGAACATTAAAATTATTTCTTACTTGTCCTAATATTACAACTACCTTAGTGACGGTTAAGTGACACAGAAAGTCAAAATTGGTAGACCACTCTCTTAGCCTTGTGTACATCTACTTCTATCATCTACTTCGCTCCAACTTTAATGAATTTATTGATTACTAGCATTTCTGATGTTTATTTACTTCTACCTGATCTACAATAGCGCTTTTAATGCACTTTCTGCAATGTATTGAATAAATAAAATAAAAATCAGTTTGCGGTATGGAATTGATTATTATCTGTCACAGATCGGTAAATTCAAATGCGTGGAGTCATCAGCGACTGCGGCTGACAAAGAAGTATCTATAGCTCACTGTACTGGTTCACCTCCACCTGCAAAACGAAGGAGATGCGGTTCTGCACCCTGCGATCCCCGTTGGAGGTCCACTGCTTGGTCCATCTGTCCACAATGTGGACCAGCCACACGGACCCGGAACGTTGGATGCGTCCAAGACCATGCTAAGGGTATTATTAAGGTAAGTACTGTACATTTACCCTCTTACCTTGACAATAGTTCGTAAAAAGAAGGGAGCGAAGGTGGCGTAGTGGTTTACTTGACTTGAATTTGAGATGTTACGAATTAATGTTCGTACGCAGGAGTATGGAATTTGGGTATTTTTTAGGGATTCAAACCCTACTTAATCTCTTTGTAAAAGTCAATGCTTTTCATACACTTCGCTTAAATCGGATAAAAGACACGGACTCTGTTTTTCCTGCATAGTAAAATAACACATTTGAAACATATCATAATTTTGGCAGGAGCCTTTTTATATCCAAATTAAATATGCCTTTAAGAACTTGTGTTTCCATAAACCTATTACATAACCATATCTAAATCTGCAGGTCAGCGACCGCAAATGCCTAGATCCAAAACCAGACGCGGCAGAAAAATGTGATATTCCAGATTGTGCACAAACCAAAAACAAAACCCCTTCACCCGAAGTCATCAGACATAAAACCGGCAAAAATGACGTGGACCATTTCAGAGATGGTCCCGTTTACACTTTAAGTGTTGAAAATTATGATGACGATCTAGGTCCAGAGTACAGTGTTAATTCGCCTGGAGGATGGCTCACTTCTGACTGGTCAGAGGTAAGAATATTATTTAAGTGTATGTTTACTGAGTACTTCATTTGAAAAATTACGTTGATGGGTTCATCCTCTATGATGTTGATTTTAATGTGCTTGGTGAATCGTAGGCATTTGCTAAGCAAGTGTCGATGCCTACCCCGTTTTGGGAATAAAGCCGTAAAGTGTAATTTGAATTTTTAAGTACTTTTTGGTCTCTAAAAACAACTCTTCTATTTATGATAATAGATTGTAGCTGATATCTAAATATATAAAAGGAAAAGCTGACTGAATGACTGACTGACATATCAACGCACAGCCCAAATGACGAAACGTAGGCGCTTGAAATTTGGTACGAACGTAGCTTTGGTACCGTAGTGCACCCCTTACGGTAAAACGCTAAGAAAGGAATTCCAGAAATTCCCACGGGAACTGGAATTAACGGGAAAATACTTTTGTATGAAAAATCTAAACCGCTCAAGTTAGACGCTTGAAATTTGGGATGCAGGTACTGCTAAATTACGCGAATGAAATCGCGGGGCGTCCACTAGTAAATTATATTGGGTTGCTACACAATGTTATAGCACATTACAATGTACATATGCCTATTTCTGAGTTGATTCTGAATACATTGTTTAGAAATATTAAATTATTTCTCTTGAGATATAAAATGTAACTGTTGCGTGTATGTGGTTAAGAGCAGTGTTACTTATTGCATCACAAAAGAATCCATGTTGATGCTTTTTAAAAAATATTCTTTAACTTATTCGGAGTAAAGTTCTCCCTAAAAAGCACAGTTGAAAGTAAACTATTATTGTTTTTTGGCAGTGCGTAGGTTGGTGCGTCGGCGGAGGTATCCAGACGAGGACAGTGATATGTGCAGATCCCTCAGGATGCCTTTCATCACAGTCTCCTAATACAACGAGATCTTGCGAAACACATTTAACTTGCGAGCCATTTGAAGGACAGTGGTTTACAGGTAGCAAAATTTATTTATGGTATTGCAAATTTTATTAATTTTCTATTTTCGTTATAAAATTATGTTTATTTACAATTGAAGGGTTATCAATATTTTCATATATTTATATTGTAATTTATCCAGTTTATACGTATCTTCTATAATAAACATGAATTGATGTTCGTTAGTCTCGCTAAAACTCGAGAACGGCTGGACCGATTTGGCTAATTTGGTCTTGAATTACACGTAGAAGTCCAGGGAAGGTGTATTTCTCCCCATGCACGGGGTACAAAAGCGACTTTCTATGGCAAAACAAATGTTTGCCGAGATCTAGTTGTTTTATAAAATAAAATAAAAAGGTTACAGAAGTGTCTCGTTTAGTCATTCCTACGAATGCTGTTTTCCGAATCTCTCGTTGCACTACTTTAATTGCATTATACAATATCACAATCGTCAAAAGATTGAAGGTATGGTCGGCCAAAAAAAGTCGTCTATTAGTTTTGATCACACTTCCTCTATCACAAAATCAACAAAAAGATTGAGTAATTATATTGTCAAAAGTAAAGAAATACCATAATGTCTAATAATATTCGAATGATTTTCAACCTTAGGGTGATAGACCAGGCTTTTAAACTATTTTACCACGTGAAGACCGCTGTTTCTACACACCCTGACTGACTTTTCGTGGGTGTTAATGAGAAATTCAAGAGTGGCATTCCAAACATGCAGAGACGTTTTTTATCTATATATGTATTTTAACGTATTTATGTAAGTATACCAGTCTCTGGCACTCATATTATCTTCGTTTGGGGTCAAGTGTGTTAAAATGTCCCGGGATATTTTTTTAATACACTATGACTTGTTCATAGTGTATTAAAAAAATATCCCACAAAATATTCCACTACAATCCTGCCTGTATTTTAAGCAGCTAGGTATTTATTCGTGACTTGAACACCTCCAGACTGTACTGCTTTTGATATTAAATGTTTAAAACGGGTATTATAGCGCGAAGATTAACCAAAGATAAGCATTCAGCTTACCTGCATTAATTGCCCGACGTTTCGACACAGTTACATGTGTCGTGGTCGCGAGCTTACTGGAGTACGGCGGCGGCGTCGTTCACTGGTTGGCTGCGAATCCGGAACTACCCTCAAAAAGTCACTGTTTCGACACGTTACACTAACGACATCAGCTGTACAAGTTGAAACGTCGGGCAAACAACGAAGGTAAGCTGAATGCTTATCTTTGGTTAATCTTCGCGCTATAATACCTATCCGTTTTAAACATTTAATATTATGTCAGTGGGCGTTTCCTTAAAAAATGATTTGTACTGCTTTTATTGATTACTGGCCCTTGATTATTCACCCCAAATGACGGATCTCATTGGGGGAGGCCATCATCCAGCAGTGGACGTTATGTGGCTGATGATTAACTGCTTTTATTGAGTTGCTTTATTTATTCCATCATCGTCAAACCTCAGGGGAGTGGTCAGCGTGCACGTCGTCGTGTCGCGGGCGTCAGACGCGCGGCGTGCTGTGCGTGGGCGGCGCGGGCCGGCGCCTGCGCGACGCGGCCTGCAGGGCGCGCCGCCCAGACTCGCAGCGCGACTGCGGGGACCTGTGCTCGCCCGCTTGGTACACGGGGGACTGGACTGAGGTATGTTCATGCCATCATCATCGTCATCATCATCGTCAGCCCATACTTGTCCACTGCTGGACATAGGCCTCTCCAATGGGGAATTTTCTTTGACGTTTTTCTGACATATTTGCGGGCGGAGAACTGTCATTACTGTCATACTTTCCAAACAAAGTTGTCAAAACTGTTAGAAAAACGTCATAGAAAAATGCCCATTGCACGCCACTGTGATCTGTTTTCGGTTTCTCGCATCCAGCTTCTGCCAGCCATTTTGCGTATATCATCAGTCCACCTTACCTAAGGGCGTCCTACACTCCGTTTGCCGAGACGCGGTCTCCACTCGAGAAATCGTTTTCCCCAACGGTCATCGGTTCTACGGCTAATATGCTATGGCAATGTTCATTTGGGATTTATTATATAGTCTTTGGTACAGTTTACGAGTCCAACCCGGTCTTTTTAACCGACTTAAAAAATGGAGGAGTTTCTCAATTCGTCTGTACTTTTTTATGTTTGTCACCTCAGAACTTTCGCCTGGGTGAACCGATTTTGATGTCATTTTTTTATTTGGAAGCTGGCGCTTCCCGTTTGGTCCCATATAGAGGTAAATTTGGTTCAGTGCCAACAATGGCATCCATGAGAAAACCACATGTATGTTAAATTTTACTGGTTGAAGTCGGTTCTTTTTTCTTTAAGTTATGAAGGTTCAACATGGGGACATGGGTCCAGCATGAGGAAGCTTTTTTATTATTATTATTAGCCTGCTGGATCCCTGCACGGACTGCAGGGCAAATGCCTCTCTTCCCTGGATATAGCTCAAAAACGGCGCAGCTTAAATTGGATTGTACTCATCACGTTGCTCATATATCACTGAATGTGATATCAGCTAATTCATATTTTCCAAAACAAAAAACATTTCTGCAAGTTACTATTCACAGAAGGGAGATCCGCGCTAGGTACACTATGTTTTGAGGAATGGAATTTCATACCTTGTTTGATGTGTGATTTGCGGCAAGTCAGTAGTGTAGCATTTGTGCCTATTATTAGAACAATTAATGAAAACATAGAAGAAGTCACATTAAAAAAAGCACTCTAACATAGCCATCATGTTATTTAAGTATTTTCTTCCACAGTGTTCAGGAGAGTGTAACAAGGGTGTCCAGAGACGCACGGTGTGGTGCTCGCAAGATGGTGGCGCTTCAGTGTCCGAGCAGGACTGCCCCGCACCGAAACCTGCGTCCATGCAGAATTGCAAGCCTGAAGTATGTAGTAGCCCCAAGAAAAATGATCCAGTCAATGATCAATCTTCTGAAACGTATGATGGTAAGTTTACCAAAAAGGTCGTGCATTTTCAATGATTACTTCAGCTTCGGAAGTTTGTGACTTTTCCCTTACAAAACAGATTAATCTCCTTATACAAACCCGTATTAGGTAATTGTGCTTAATTTGTTCCTACATTTTGAAATCTGCTGAAATTCAGACTTCAGACTGTAGGGTCTACATAAATAGTAGACTTCGGCTAAGAAGGGTATTTCCAAAACATCCTGATATTTAATTTAGTTAGAAACTTTTCAATTTTTTAATTTCAAATTAAGAAAGAATGTCGGAAACAGTGATGATAATTTGACCAGAATCACCTCAAATAGCAGACCTTCGTCGAAACGTCGTAGGAGACGGCCAGACGATCAAAAGAGAACATTTCAAGTTCTACTTCTACAACGGATCGAATTTTTGAACATTTGAAATGTTTTTATATGTGTAACGCTACCATTTCGGTTTGAGGATTATCTCCTTAAATTCTATCCTAGATGCGGATATGGACGTACGAGAAGAAATCCCGAATGATGTGGCACCAACAGTTAAAGACTCCAAAAGGGAGGACACTGGTACAATCGGTGAGTAGGTATATTATTTAAATTGATTTTATTTATTTACAGAACTCTCACGAGTTCTGGCAGAAAATCGACGTCACGTGCTACCGTGGCCGTAGGTATGCTGAGTCTCGTTTTTACTGACAGACGCAGGAATGCTTCATTTAACATGCATCACATGTTATTGGTCGTATTGATTGTTTGATTGTTTGTGTGTTATTTGAAAGAAATAAACGTTTCAATATTTTCTTAATGCAAAAGTTGAATCAAAAGTGAAAAAATTAAAATCAGCGTTGCGCTTTGTTTCAGATTGCAAGGATAAATTGTCAACGTGCAGCTTAGCGGTACAAGCGCGACTCTGTCATTACAACTATTACATGGAAAATTGCTGTCAATCTTGCGTCTAAGATGTACATTTTGCTATAGACTTCTCTCTCTTGTAATCAAATATTTTGTGATATGTTTCTACAATGTTTGTACAAGAAACTTGCCATGATCGTGGCAACTGGAGGCCAGTGATCTCTGCCTAGCCCTCTGGGAAATGGGCGTGACATACCACAGTGATCAAGCGCATGTCCACCATCCTGCCTGATGTTAAGTGCCCTAAGAAGAGAAGGAATTACGTCATTCAGTTTCGATCTTGTTATGCTTTATTTCATGAAGTCGAAGTGCGTGAAACTATGCGAGTAAAGTTTAATTACAAGGTGCTTTGTGAATTGTCCTTTGCGCATTGAAATAAATGAATATTTGCCTAGAATTGCGACCCAGTGACGTCACTGGGTCACTCATTGTCATAGAATTATGGCTCTAAGACAATAAAAATAAATAAAGGATCAAATACAACTGACGCCACCTACCATAACTAAAGGAAACAAGGGTACTAACAATTCGCTAGTGTTGTAATGTCTATTCGTGTACCTATTCTTTATCTGAATTGTAATACATATATACGTACAAGGCCAAATTAAAAATGCTAACGAAACTGGAGAGTCACTGTGACTATGATACCAAACAACATCCCCCAAGGATCCCTGTTTTGCCAATATAAATTATTAACAGTGTTTCTCTGCTATTATGCATGTATTAAACATATACACCGTCCTCTAGAATCACTCTATCTACTGAAGAAAACCCCATCAAAATCCGTTGTTTAGTTTTAAAGATCTAAGCATACAAAGCGGTTTTATTTTATACTACTTACGTAATTTCCATTGTACATTAATTACTATGACTTTTATATTGGTCGACGTTTACTGGAGCTATGTGATAGTATACATAAATAAGTGCCCATAGAGTATAAAACTTTATTATACCTATGCTAAAAAATACACTTAACACTTTCGTGGACAATCAATTTAGAAAAATAGAAGTTTTTTTGTTATCATGCCAACAGGCTGCGTGTGTCTCCGAAACTGTTAAGATGCCTATGTACATTTTCTAACAATAGTCTTGTAAGCATTTAATCCTTCACTGAAACTAATATTACAATCTAAAATATAAACGACAATGTATTATTAAGTTAAACTATTTTATTGTCATTTAGCCTAGTATGTAAATAGATGCTTTCATGAAAACATTATTTAAAATAAATTACCATAGTCCTTATATTTATACTTAAAAAATATTTTTATTACAATAATTCCTTTTTGATGATGAACTTTTAGAAACGACGAAAGAATAATGAATATGTTATAGATTCTTCAAAATAATATTATCTTGAAATTGAACAAGATAATGATTTTGAAGTTGATAATGAAGATGTACATACACCCACATCCTATTTTGTTAATAGGTGTGAGTATACTGGAGGTGAAAGTTTGTAATTTGGGAGACCAATTTGGTAGTTCAGATTCATACAATCATACTTCATAGTAGTCGATTCCCGTAACTTCATTACTAATATTTTGCGCGATATGGCGGCCATTTACCTTGGACCATTTGGGAACCATCTTTTTCTTCTAAGATATGATAAAATACTATTTGGCCCAGCCATTTTGAATTAAACAGTTCTACTAATCTTAAAAGTACCTGCCTATAAATTCCTAATTACCATCGTTTAAAAAAGAGCCACTGATTGTCGCATACCGTCATTGAAATCCGGAATGACAATGACAGCATGAATTTCAGAAGCTCATGTTTTCGATATGCGTTAGGGAAATCGATCGTAAGTATTAGGTATTTGTTCTTAAGTCTGACTGTATTCGATCAAGTATTCGTATCTACAGAATCAGCAAATAAATTATACTTCGGAAAGAGATACTTTTTACGTTTACGTTCAAATAAATAGGCATCTATTGGACAACGACTGATGTCATAAAGGTAGTGTGCGAGAGAGATAAATTTTCACAAAACCGATTGTCTCTTCCAAAAGTCAATTTATTTGCGGTATCTGCATGTAGTTGATTCGTACAATATGTTTGCAAAATTCAGAAAGAAGCAAATGGAATGAGCATGACGGGAGAAAGGAATGAATGTAACCTAGAGTCAACTTAGTTTCCAAATCAACAACACATCATCTTTCTAATCATATTGAGTAAGGCGGCAGACACAACGCCGAAAAGAGCAACAACTGTCAGGGAAATGCCGAGGTTAGCGTTGACGTCGCCGCTGATGTTCCTGTACAACGTCTCACCGAAGCCGTACATGAGACAGGTGAAGGCCACGATGATGGTCAAAGCGCCAAGGCACCCGTGGAAAAGCTTGAAGTGGAGGAAGTTGAGACCCAACTTCTGAAGGAGCAGGTTCGCGACACCGCCCACTAAGCTCATGACTGTGAATACCAATGCCAGTAGACCTGGAAAGAATAGAACGTGGTAATGTATTAGATGAAACGCGAGTGTTTCCTGTAATACGTGGAGAATTTGAAAATAAACCTGCAGATCTCCGGCTAATCCACGATACCAATAACAGACAGGGAAATGTTACGTTTTCATTCAGTTCTTACAAATCTTGTCTATCTCAAAAATGTATTTTCTTGTATGTTTTTCAATACAATTACTTAAGAAACAGTAACCGAAATTCGTGAGAGAACATTGAGATTGTCTGTACCGGTTCTTAAGCTTAAATACACAGAAAGAAGGTACGAATGGCCAAGTTTAAGTTAAATTAAATTTAAAACTTTAATTTGTAGTGGCTTAAACGTTTTGGGATCAGTAACAACAACAAAAAATGTTCTTGTATTGACGCAGTATAATACACATCTATCCACACATACAATACATGACAATCCTAAAGTGTTTCTCATAAATAAACTTTATCTTCTGTTTGCATTTAGATAAATTTTGCTAGCAGTATCTCCCATCTTACCTAAGACGGCATGAGTAGATTCAAAGTTGTCGTTCATGTCTTGAATCCTTATAGCGCTGCCGGCTATAGCCAGCGCTGAACCGGATATCTGCATTAACCAATGTGCAGTCCTCTTCTGGTCCATGCGCATGAACTGCGACCAGCCATTGTATGGATTCAGTGTTAGTACCGCTTGGCTCATCAGGATAACATACTGAAAAACATTCAAATTAATTAAGACTAGCTTGAAATGTAAAATAAGAGTAAAGTGAGTTATTTTAAACGCACACACGGGTTCAAAGCACATCTAGTATTACCAGGAAGTAAGCACCACCATTATTTTAATTTCATTGAAGCGATGATCTAGTGTGACAGAGTAAGAATTCATGATCCACATACTATTACACTTTACAACATAAGTTAGGCAGGTCATGTAGGGTTGAGACCTCAGACTAAGCGCGTAGGTAATAGCAAAAACTGTCACTTTTACTACGCATTTAACAGTTTGAATACACAAACATCTTGATGCGCAGTTATGGTACAAATATTACGGGAAAGTATTACATCGTTTAATCTTTGTATAATATTCTGAATTATCTACACGTAAGAGTTATCTACATCCTTAGACCAAAAACAAGTAGACTTGCAATCCAATAATAACGTTTCACGAGACAAGAATATGAAAAACATGGAGGAGGGGAAAAGACTTATAAAAGAGTAACAGATAACATTGTTGGTCCCTTAATGCGAAACGGGGTATTGTTGTTAATAGTTACACTTTGAAATTTAATTGTATACATGGTCGAACACCCTCTGGTTAGGATGGCAGGAACGTGCCATCCTTACAAGTCTAGTTGTGTTTGGTCTGAGCGTAAATCTTTTCTTTTTTTTATCACTATGAACAAGCGTTTGACCACCATCTGCCTGATGTTAAGCAGCGATGTAGCACACTTGTTCATTAGGTACCTATTCACCGGACTTAAAGACCTTCAGACTGTATTGCGCAGGAAACACAGACTCCGGTAAGTCGTGTAAAATCTACACACTGTCGTTTTAACGCGTAAATATCACAAATGAAAATTAATATAGTAACTTACCCCCGTCACACACAGATAGATGTGTTGTTTCAAAGAGTATGCCTGATCCATGCTATTGGCGAAGATGATGGCCATCAGCGCCACCGCCCCTAGACACATGTTCGTTATTGTGTTCAAAACATTCATCACGACCACGAATAACGGAAGTGTCTCCTCTTTTTCCGGTTCACATCCGCCATTTTCAATCACCGTCACTGCTTCCCGGCTATGCTGCGGCTGCTGGGCCGGTTGAGGTGGTGGAGGTGGGGGCGGCGGCGGCGGTGGTGGAATCATGATGGAAGGAACGTTCCCTATACCACTACACATACACTTTCACTAGTGACTGGTGTGAAAAGAGACGTATCTACGGCTATCCTTATCTTTGATAACGTCTTTGCATAAGATGATCTCGATGTTCGAGTTATCAATTGATTCTGGAGTAATCTTACGGTTGGACTAGATAGTATTTGGTTTTGGGGCTTTGCAGATAGGGAATACTTTGAAATACGGTAAAATCGTCAATGTGCCGTCAAACTGTTGTGTGTGCTGCTCATTCTACATAACTTTTTATTTTTGGTTCCTGTAGTGTGATATTGAATATTATGATTATCTGTATAAAATAATCAGATGGAGTAATCAATAAGTTTAGGTTCATTACATCAATTTATATTCTTATCTATATTTACAGGTACTTACAAGTAATTAAAAAAAATGCCTGTTATGCCATAATCTTCTGGTATCATTGATAAATTACCAGCATCTCATCATGGGGGACCCAACCTGGAAGTAGCTAACAGGTACTGATTTTTGGCTAAAACTTGACTAAACTGACTCGAACTGTTCACAAGTAATGCACATATTTGGAAGTAACCTTTGTACCTATAGTATATTTGTAGTTTTTTTAAAACACAATGAACAAGCATTTGACCACCACCTTGTCTGAAGTTAAGCACCGATGTGGTCTACGATGGAGCACATTTGTTCATTAGATACCTGTTTACCTGTGACTTGAAGACTTTCATACCATACTGCGCAAGAAACATGGTCTCCTTTCAGAATCATAATAATTTATTTATTTATAATTGAAGATATGCGAATTTTAATATGTACAGAAATCTATATGGTTACCGAGATATTATAGACATTCATGGCGATGACGATGATTAATCACGGTACTAATTGTAGACCTATTTCAGTAGTTCTATTTGGATCAATGCCAAAAACCCATTTGAACAGAAACGTCCATAATCTCTGGGGGGGTTGAACGAGACCATAATGTTATTTTTTGGGCTATCATTGATATCGGTTTGACACCGCACGTTCCTTGTAAGTATTTGGTTACATTAAAAATGAATGCTATCTTAGAATTATAGGTACATAGATAATACGATTTAAAGAACATTGAGTTGTGATATCTCATCATCAAATGGTGAGCATCAGGGTGGCATACGAATATTTAATATCCATGTATAGTCTAGGATGTTAGATATGGTATTAATGACCATACTTAATAAGTTTATTGCGTTCTACAATGATAGGTACTAGGTATAAAAGATGTTACATTTGCATAGTACAAGCATTGTTGGACACGAATTTTATATATTCTCCTTTTTCTAATTCTATACTCCTTAAATGATATAGCAGGTTCAATGAATAAGTAAATAACAATGCTTATCGTCTAGACGATTAATCACCTATTGTGTAGTACCTATTGGTAATAATGATATACAATTACGTACCTACCTAAACGATATTATCATTTTCGTCATGGGAAAATAGGTTATCGATACCTCTGACTGTGGGACTCGCAGCTTAATGCTGCCAGGGCACACCCTGGGCTATTCTACAGGCCTGATAGTGATGTTACTACGTGGTACGGTGTGGGCGGTGGACCCCCTACCTGTTGTACCAGTAGTTTTAGCCAGACTAACGAACGGCGATTCATTTTTATTTATATAGATAGATACAAGGAGCATAATTATAAAAACCTTCGTCGTACTAAAATAAATTAAGTTTATGCCCTACGAAATTTTACCGTAGCTGATTATATTCCTTTATCTTTATTGATTGTAGAGATAAGCTTATTTTTAATCATAAAGAAGATTATCCCTTTTAGCACGAGATATACTCATTCGCTAAACAAGCTTTGGTGTAGTAGCTATAGAAAATTGATGTTTTATTAAGATTACCATCGATAACTGTTAAACTCCTTAAAAATATGAATACTTAAGCGATCTGAAACTCAGTCACCTCGTACCAAAATGGAAGAAAACATTGAAATTATTTTAAAACCAGTAAAAAAACTGTCTGACAGAGCGTCTGTGGTCCAGTTGGTCGGATACTTGACTTGTGATCACGTGTGGGACGCTTTTCCAGAGCCTATGTACGCAAGCAGCGCTCGTACGTGGAAGGACAACATCGTGATGATATCCACACATTACAAGGTGTCTGAAGCCTATAACGGCGATGGGTTTATCTCCTGACACGGTGGGTTATGCGTTTGGTGGTGGGCATTTGCTTAGCAAGTGCCTCTGCCTACCCAGCTTTGGGATTAAAAGGCGTGTATTTTTTTTTAAATTTAAACACACAGAAATCGAGTTCGTTACTTTCATTTAAATTGCAAGTTAAGTACGCAAGACCACAGCCACTCAAACGCTTTTTGGTACCTATACAAACGGGCACACCTATTTCATATAGTGGCATGATATTGGAGGGATTTTATTTAAAATATACTGTGTTTTTCTTTTTTTTTATCACTATCAACAAGCGTTTGATCACCATCCTGCCTGATGTTAAGCAGCGATGTGGTCTACGATGGAGCACACTTGTTCAGAAGGTACCTATGTGTGTTACTTTAAAATGGCTATGCACATCGTTAGTCGTTTCGATGCCAGAGCGATGCAACTAAGAGAGTCGAGAGTGTAGCAGACTTGGTCCCTAGGGCTCATGACAAAATACGTAGAAGTCTTTTGTAATAAAAAGGTTATTTATCAGTTTTGCTGATCATGTAATCCAAATGATAATTGATTGATGATGTTCACGCCTTACTTGCTAATAATGTTCAATGAATGTATTAAATACCTATTTTACTACTTATCTTTTATCCATTGATTAGTAGTTGTAAATTATGAGTAAGTGTATGAAAATAATTTTAGTACGTACAGTTCCATTCCATTGCCGATATAATTATTTTATAGACTTAAGTGTTAGGATGCGTAAGTTCAGAAACCAAGAAATGTATTGTATTGAACGAGAATTTCACTTTACAATGGGGAATTTTAAAACTCCAAAAATTGTTTATCTAGATGTCGCTAGTAGGTGTCCAGGGGGACTTCTGTCAGTTGTATTCTAGTACAGTTTTTTTTAATGATTGTCAAGTCATTCAAACTTCAGACTCCTTTGTAACATGTAAACAAACGATAAAGAAATTAACTGTCACCTTCAATACTGTCTGCTTGAAGTTAGTCATTTCCTTAACTTTTTTCCCCCTACTACAGCTAGCGCCATCTGTCATAACTAAGAGAAACAAGGGCACTGAAAATTCCCCATTACTATCTTCACTTTTTTTTTACTTTTTTTATTTATTTAAGTTTTTATAAGGCCGGATCCACACTATAAGGTCGATCACGGTTAGTTCGCGGTCCGATCTCGGTCTGATAAAATATCATTAAATGAGAAAAAATGTGTGTATTTATACTCTCCGTAACAGTCACGTTCCGGTCGAATCCAATTCCAGTCGCGATCAGTCTTGAAGAAATTTCGATCCGACTAAACGTTCCTTTCTTTGTACTAGTATTGTAGGAGTGTGGTAGAAGTAATAAATAAGCAAGTCCGATAGCGAAAACAATCAAAATTAATCCTGTACTACAAAATAATCTTATGGACCTTCCGACCCAGTCTATCTGCAAAATAACTTACACTCACACTCGTGTGTTGAGAAATGTTGAAGAAATGAATACTTTCGTGGCTTTATCTTTAGAAAAGAATATAGGTACGAAAAGAGATAAGTATGTCGGTAAAGGTAGTTTTGCAAATTAAAAGTAAAAGCCTACATGCATATTTGTAACGATTGCGGAATGAGGATGAGGCGAGATAGGAATGCACCTATAGCAGTGGCGTGCACTGGCTTTCCCCAAGGATTGACACCAATATATAGGTAAGTTTTCTTTACGAAACATAAGTACCTACCTATCTACTCACCCACAAAACACAGGACATTCGTAGCCTATATCGTGAGTACAACAAAAAAGGATCTAGCATTAACTCTACCACTAGGTCGTGTAGCCAAAATACTAAGGTAGGCAGTGTCTTTTTGCCTATATGGTGTGCACGCCACTGACCTATAGGATATAACGTACATTAGGATTGAATCACTTGTATTACTATCGTCTCTGCAGGTCAGGTGATAGGTGTGAAGTTATAAGTGTACCTACGTATGATTATTCTAGAACATTTATCATGGACCATAGACCGTCTTAGGCTGCTATAATACCTCCGAAAAATCGAGTTCAGTAGAATTTTCCGCAATAAATGATAAATTGAAGGTATATAACTCTATTTTTAAATTTGGCTTACAGATAGTAAATAATCTTGTTGTTTTATTACTGTCGACACGACAACATTGTGGTATTTTCTTTCCACATGAATTTTCTATCTATGGAAATCCTGTTTTATTATCCCTGATAGCAATAATAATGGTCTACGTCATAGTATTTTCTAATCGATTAGTAATTAGTTTAACATATACTCGTGTCGGTACTTATTTTGCTTTATCTGGAAATAATACATTCGAAATATTTGTTAAGGATTTTTATTTTTCATGATGGCATATTTGTATGAATGAAAATGTATGCCACCGAAATACAGTAATACATATTACCAGTTCTGTACCTACACTAAATTTGACTGAGGTAAAAGTGCAGTTAGTTCGTAAAAAAATGTGTTACTTTATTTACACCATTACACACTCCTTGGGAGACTGGTAATTCTATTTGGGTAGTATTTATATTGAATAAGTTAGGTACTATATACAATTAGATAACAAGGAAGTCACCGTGTACAAATAGGTATTACACAAGTCTTTCAAAATGATTCTAATTCTACTGTAAAACAACCTCTTTTGCAACATTTCACAACGGCGCTTGGAAGAGAATTTTCCCCATTACGACTTTAAAATCTATATATTAAGGTGTTTAATTCTTAAATAAGACTTCTCAAAAACTACAACAACAAAAACTGTTACAGCCATGGAAATCAATGCATTTGAAACAGAATTTGATGCCCAAAATCTAAACAATGTAGAGTCGAAAGCTAAACAAATA
>SJJU01008690.1:0-13107 GCA_012932125.1 Conopomorpha cramerella | reverse complement strand
AATGGGAGGTTTTCTGACAGGTGGCTTATTACAGTTCAATAGATGGCACTACCTAGACAGGGTTGTCATTTCATATTTTAATTTTTTGTTGACAATTCTAAAATGAGTTTCTCCTTAAGATCATGTCTGATTAGCGCCATCTGTGAGATGTTTTGGAACTACTTTTGACATATTTGAAGCTATCAGAAAACCTCTCTGTCAGCGCCATACATATCTCATAGTTAGAACAAAAAGGACCCAATACGAAACGTGCCGATTTTGTAATTTAAGTTTTATATCTTTTATGTTAAGGTTCAATTTCATAAAATTGTTCATTTTGTTTTGTGTCACTTTTGTTCTAACTGTGCGATATGGTTTTATTTACTTCCGTTCTAAAAATGTTTCATGGATTTATCAATGTGTCAGAATTCGCTTCTTAGGCAGACATTAGACGATACGTTTTGATCTCACTTTTACCACAGTCGTGATTGTGATTGACGAATTTCCTATCGTCTAATATAGTGAATGATGTTTGAATTAGTATTAGTAGTCATTCCATAAATCATGACTGATGGAATTGAATGACGCTTGCATGAGCGTCTAATGTCTGCCTTAGATGACGCGGACTTAGTTATTGGTTAGGTTAGTTAAAACGTTACTTGACTTAAATAAAAAAAGATAAGTTTTCTTTTGAAATATCATTTTAATTAGACTTTCACATATTGTCTTATATTCTAGTCACAATGTACACAATTTAATTATACAATAATTTATTTACAAATTGTTTTGTAATTAGTAAAGCATATGTTTTTTGACACAGTACACAAGATGTTTATGTTTATTACAACAATGGGGAATTTTCAGCGCTATTTTATCTCTTAGTTATGACAGATGTCGCTAGCTGTTTTAGGGGGGGATAAATGTCAAAGAAACGAAATTACCAACTTCAAGTAATCAGTATTGAAGGTGACAGTTATTATTTTTTTATCTTTTGTTTACATGTTACAAAAGTGTCGCAAGTTTGAATAACTTGCTCAAATAATAAAAAAAAAACGTAATAAAATATAACTGACAGAAGTCACCCTGGACACCTACTAGCGACATCTAGGTGAGAAATTTTTGGAGTTTGAAAATTCCACATTAATTGATTATTATCTAAGAATATATACATAATATACATCATTTTCGCCCAGAAGAATACTTACTCTTTAATTGATTTTGACTTTTAGAGGCATGCTTTTGGGGCTATTAACCTCCAACGCGTAAAATATCTCAAAGCTTCGATTGTAATGAAAACAATAATATTAGGGGAATCGCTGCAAAAGCATTCCACTAACTAGCATGTGTATTACACACATCAAAAGTGTCTAGGGATCAAGAACATTATTAGCTCTAAAAAGACTATTTATTTAAATCAAATCTAATCATCTGGATTGGTCTCCTACCTGATTCCCCATGCCTGTATCAATCACCACATTTTGAATAAGTTATGAATGAATTCAGTTTTTGTAAAATATATTCTTGACTGCAATCTTCTGGAATGTACTTGATCCTAGACACTTTTGATGTGTGTAGTACTCTTAAGTGTTCCTGTCTTTGTCAGATACTCTGTAAAACGTCAATAGGTTTCTTGTCAAGGAATGATTAGATTTTTTTTAAAGGAAGTGAAGGTAGTGGATTTTATTCAGTGTTTAATCTAAGTGTCACGGTAAACGTTGTTAAGGAAGTCAGGAATGATTAGCTAATCAATGGTTTGAATGTTACTATAAGTCAATGCTAATAAAATAATAACTAGTTTAAATTAAATCTTGGTTCGGAATGACAATTTTAAAAATCGGTATTTGATACTTAAAAACTAAAAGAATGTACAAAAAATACACGTTATTTTTATGATTTTAACACAAATATATATACAAAATTACAATTAAACAATTAATTACCTAAATATTATGTTTATATCACTTGAGTTTAGACTGGCACGTCATAATAATATGCAATAAGTACATTATTACAAATAATATAATAAATAATAGCAAATGTATTTGGTATCAAAGGACAATATCTTAATTAGAACTCACCACGAAAATAGTCCCACTTATGACATTTTGAGACGATCAATTATGACAAATACATTTTTTTTATTGCCTAGTTAACAAAAGCAACCGCGTTGTTACGGCGAATAGAATACATATGTCACCACCCCAGCGCAACTTTTCCCGTCGTGGTAGTCTGTGCGAGGCGACCGAGGGAACTCTCCAGAGAACGGGCAGCAGCTCTCTCTGTGAGTTAAATTACAACACCACTGCGATCGACAACCCGCCTGCCAAGCGTGACGATTTTTTTTATTTCCCTCAAAATGATCATGGAAATCATTGGGGGAGACTCTCGTCCAGCAGTGGACGACATGTGGCTGATGATGGTGCTGATGATAAGCACCATTTGACCACCATCCTACCTTATGTTAAGCAGCGATGTGGTCTACGATGGAGCACACTTGTTCATTAGGTACCTATTCACCCCAGTGACTTAAAGACCTTCAGACTACTGCGCAGGAAACACAGACTCCGGCAAGCCATTCCACATCCTGGCAGTTCACACTAATGTCTTATTTATTTGCAAAAAAATGTTTTAAAAGTAGGTTTTGTCTCTGACATCTATGGCCCTACCAATACAAACATTATCTTTTCTAAATGCGGTTTTCTATTCCGACATTATACCACGCTCAGCTTGAATGGGGAAATTTTCGCGCTATCATTGTTAGTTTCCTTGAAAAATAGATACTTTTTTCTTGAAAATTTGTCACAATTTAGGAAGTTATCAAACTTTTGTAAAAAGTCCTAAATTTAATGTTTGATCATAATTGACTACTTAGAATGATTTGTCATCATTGATTACTCAAAATGTAACATTTTCAGTTCTATTGCTATCTATACGAGAAAAGCTGTTCACACTTTTCCACTTGACTCAACACTTTACCTATTCTCTCGTGTAAGATCTTTGCATTCTTTTCAGGCAAAGGAGGTAGTACATCCCTGACAACAGGGTTATTTTTCTTATGAAATAAATCGCTTAGTACGCCACCAATGTTTCTAGCTTCGAAAACATTTTTAAGCGAATCTACCGTGTTTTTTCGAAAAACGCACAAATTATCCAGCATCAGACTGTGGTATACGTTGTATTTTTTCAGCAATCTGTAGCCGTGCAACAGCCCAGATTCGTTGTCCAAAAACAGTAGGAGACCCGAATCCATTTTCCTTGCAAGATTATGCGCCGGTCCGTCCATTATGTTGACGTTCCATTGAAAATTGAACAGATTATTCACAATCCTATCTAAATTTGCCGTTAGATAGTCGAATATTATCAAATCTGACCATTGTGCGAGCTCTATGAAGTCTTTCACAGTCTTTTCACTTAAATCCAAGTCTAGATGGTCAAAATTTTCAATTTTCTCATTTTCTGCAACTTTCTTGTTCTTCAGTTTCTCTAATAGGATGTTACCTTTGGCAATAGTATCGTTTTCTTTAACAGATATCTGTAGAACGTCATACTTGTTGAGATGCCTGTTGGAAGGTTTGAAAATATCTGGAATATTTGAAGACTCCAAGCTCGAGATGTACTGGGTGATGACAACAGCTCTGTTTGTACTCCATTGAGCGTTTGCTATCTCATTTGCCACGTTTGTCCACAGTTTGTCTTTTAAATCGACGATTTTGACGACCGAAGGAGCTAAGTTGTTCAATTCTAAAACTCTTCCGACATAGAAGCTGAATATTTCGCCTTGAATTTGATCAGTATTCTGTCTGTACCTGACGCAAGCTTGCAGACCATCACGAAAAGTCACAAGTCTGTTTTGCATTCTGCCGCAGCCGGCCTCCATTTTCACGACCTCGGCTTGATCCATGTATTTCTCCCAAATTTCAAGGGATTTTGCGCCGTAACCACTTGGTAGAGAGTTCTCGATCTCCGGACCCCAGAATATGTTATTGTATAGAACAGTTTTTTCATTGGGCACATCGTGTGTGGTTTCATTTTTTATTACAACTATTGGGTTCCTGTGATGAGTCTTCTTGTTGTCCTTGAGTATGTCCTTCATGTCTTCAGTCATGCCTTTCGGATAGACGTCTTTCTTGAATTTGTGTTCTTCGTTACCTGTGAATGTGACTTTGGTAAATCTGTTTGTATCTTCACTAGAATCGTCGCCTTCCTTACGGTTTTCTGCGTTTTTCAGTGAGTTTATCGTATAACTTTCTTTGGTTACATCGTTTATGTATCGTCTATGAACTGTTACTGTTTTGTGCGCAGTGCCCATTAGGAATATTCCTATAGCAAGCCCTAGGGCGAAACTGATTGATATACTGAGGAAGAAGTAATTGAAACAGGCGTATCTCTCTTTGCGCTGCATTTTGTCTCGGATTTTGACAATTTTATTTGGTCTGACTAGTGTGTTGTATACGACGTTCTGTTCACTAATGTTGACTTTTGTGTCCGCTTTGTGAAGCACTTCCACATTCTTTACATTGACTATTGGTATTCTGTCTCCAGACATTTTGAATATCGTTTTCAGTTCTCGAATGCCGTGTTCGGAATTTGAACGCATTATTTTTCTTCTATCTTCAACAAGAATTGTCACTGGCCATGGTGCATCTGTAACAAGAATAAAGAAAAATAAACGTCAGAACAACAATTGCGTTCGAAATTTAAAGATTTAAAAACAAACAATCAATTTGCTACTACAAAACGGAACAACGTGGATAATCAAAGAGCGGGATAAACGATAAAATTATATGGTGTTGTTATACGCCCCCACAATTATCCGGTTCGTGTTGCCTGTAATAATAATTCAATTAACACTCGGCAAATATAAAACTGTATAATTATATACTTGGATCCGACTGTATTGGGCCATGATTATTATTTTGTAGGGATATCATTAAGAGCTGTTATTACCCTACCCACATATTTTATAAGTTACTAGCGGCACCGTACGCGCTTCGCTACGTGTAAATGGAAATAATAAAAAAAACCGCACGACCGATTTTGTGAAAACTTCACAAAAACTTATTCTATCTATTAATTAGTCCGAACAAAGCCAAATAACATTTCTGCAATCAATGCAATCTGCATTATCACTTCTTGCGTGAAAAAGACAGATATACACACATATGTATGTACGTCTTAATCAGTTGTTCGGATACTTCACTTGTAACGCGGATTCGAGTCCGGCTACTGGACGTGTACCAATGGGAATCATTAACAGAGTTTTTGTACGCAACGCAACGCTCGTACGGTGAAGGACAACATCCTGATGAAACCCGCACACCATTAGGTGTGTGAATCATATAACGACGTTGTCTCATCCCCTGTCATATTGGGTTCAATACGCTTAGTGAACCGTGGGCATTTGCTTAGCAAGTGTCTCTGCCCACCCCGCTTTGGGATTAAAAGGCGTGAAGTGTGTGTGTGTGTAATTTGTATCACCAAAACCATCTAATCTTATTCGCCAACTAATAATAATGTATGTCGGTACGGTCGGCCAAGAAAATGGTCTATCAGTGTTGACGACACTTCCCGTGTCACTAAAACATCAATAAGGTAGAGTTGTTATACGGTGACAAGTGAACAATGAACCTTCATGTCTATTGACATACCTTAGAGTGGTAGACCAGGCTCTTGACAGACTGTATGTGACTGTCACCAGTGTCAAGATGTCGATACAGTGAGACAAGGCACTCTGGCGCGTGGCTACAACGCTTGCCGACCAATTGAAGTCAATCTAGTCTCGTTTCAATGTATAATGCACCATATTATAACAATACAAGGATCAATGAAGCATCTATAACAAACCAAGCAAGGGAGGAATACAGGAGTGAAGGTGGTCTGTGTTGACGACACTTCCCGTGTCACTGAAACATCAATAAGATAGAGTTGTTATATTGTGACAAGTGAACAATGAACCTTCATGTTTAATTACATTCATATGAGTTTCAACCATAGGATGGTAGAGCAGTTTCTTGGCATTGGTACATGAAAATTAAGATGCTTCTTTTTGATGTGTACTTTCGTAATCCGACATTTTAGCAATAAACCCTTGTGTTTCTTTTTTCATCATTTCGACAAAATCACAAGAAACACAAAAGACAAATCTAGTTACTGGCCCATTAATTCCACCATCAGACATGTCCCATTACATCCGTCCCCATAAATACTCCCTAATATAATAAACTTATTCATAACACAATCTTAATATGGCGATAAAATTAAATATTAAAATGAGCGTTCGAATTGCGTTCCATAATCAAATTTTCGCGCTTTCTCACTCTCTCGAAGTCAAGGGTACGGGTGTGAGTGAGACGGGTGTATAGAGCACAGTTGCGGCTGAACTGGCTGTCTGTAAGTAATGAGTTTGGTCACGCCCTGCAATCATGGAAGGGGGTGCTCATTGGTGTAGTTTAAACTTGGAGTGTTTTTGTTCTTTTTTTAAAACTGTTTTGTTTCATTTCACAGCACGGTTAGTTTCTGGCCAGTTGTGTGTTGGCGTTATTTGGATTACGAAGTCTATGTTTTTTGTTTTGTTTTTAACTAAGTAGTTATGCGTGCGGTTACCTCTACGTTATAATACTTACTCGTATTATTTATGTATTTCTTTTTCGTGGTAACTTGTGGATAAAGTACATTAACTCCTTTACCATTAAACACGTTAACACTTATACAACGGTTATTACAGGTCTACTTGAACTGGTTATTCCGTATTTGACATACAACTGACAAGTTAAGTTGAGCTTTGTGTATCTTCGTAATAGCAATTACGCCATTATTAGTAAGATCCTATAAGTTCATCTATATAAATAAAAATGAATCGCCGTTCGTTAGTCTGGCTAAAACTCGAAAACGGCTGGACCGATTTGGCTAATTTTGGTCTTGAATCACACCTGGAAGTCCAGGGAAGGTTTAAAAGGTGTATTTCATCCAATAGGCGGGGTACAGTGGCAACTTCCCATGGCAAAATAAATGTTTGCCGAGACAACTAGTTAGGAATAAATATAGTATTGATGTTGAAAGAATTAACGAAATCCGTGCTGTAGTTTTTTTTTATTCATTCCTTACAATGAGCGTGTGTGGTCCAGTTGGTCGGATACTGAACTTGTAATCTCTCTGCCTACCCCGCTTTGGGATTAAAAGGCGTGAAGTGTATTAACGATCTCTATAGGTAGTAAGAACTAGCGTACTATTTATATTATCCATCTCTGTCTAGCTGAGCCAAAGATTAAACTAAGTACGTAAATTAGTATTTTTTTAATTTACACGCAGTTTTTTTTGTTATAGGTACATACACACAACAAAAGTCTACGGATAAGAACATTTTTAGCTCTAAAAAAATCTAATTTTATTTAAATCAAATCTGATCTTCTGGATTAGTCTCCTACATAATTCCCCATGCCTGTATCAATGACTTATCACCACATTTTGAATTAATCATGAATGAATTCAGTTTTTGTGAAATATATTCTTGATTGCAATCTTCTAAAATGTACTTGATCCCTAGACACTTTTCATGTGTGTATAAATCTTCCTCAAGAATCACTCTATCTTCTAAAAAAACCGCATGAAAATCCGTTGTGTAGTTTTAAATATCTAAGTATATATAGGGGCAGACAGGGGGTGGCGACTGGTTATGTGCAAAGCGAGTAGTGGCAGAGAGATAACGACCGCAGCGCACAACACGGCAGAAATTGGAAACAAGTGCGGATGATCAGCTGTCAAGTGTTGATTGCAGTACAAAATCAAAGCGAAGAAATGCGTTGTTAACTGTAAAAATAACAGCACAAAAGCAAATGTACATTTTATTTTTTCCCAAGAGCTTCCTACAAAATAGAACAACGAAAAATATGGATTGCTGCTGTGAAAAGAAAGAAATAACTGTTTTATTATTATACTAGTGGACGCCCCGCGATTTCATTCGCGTAGTTTAGTAGTACCTGCAACCCAAATTTCAAGCGTCTAACTTGAGCGGTTTAGATTTTTCATACAAAAGTATTATCCCGCTAATTTCCGTTCCCGTGGGAATTTCGGGAAATACTTTCTTAGTGCACCCCTACGATACCTAAGCTACGTCCGTTCCAAATTTCAAGCGCCTAGGTTTCGCCGTTTGGGCTGTGCGTTGATATGTCAGTCAGTCAGTCATTCAGTCAGCTTTTCCTTTTATATATTTAGATTAATTTTATATTAATACTTACAATAGTAATTATTAATATAAAATTAATTATATTATATTAATTATAATTCAATAGAATAAATAGCACTTAAATAATGTCAACAATACTATTTTAATCCTTGGTTTTATTTATATTTGCAAAGAAAACTAACAATGTTTACATTGTTATTATTTGACAGCTTCCGCAAATGTTGTAAACGCTACGCGTCGCCACCGTCGCGCACATAGCCAATACATTGATAACACGTACCTTTGAGCACACGTTAATACAACCATTCCGTCAAGGGCAGTTACTTAAAATGACAACTCAGTTAAAATTACTTAAATTTGCAATTCAAATGTATAAAAGTCGTATTATGGCATCTCCGAGTCCCTAGTGATGGCCTAACATGAATGTTTAGAGTGGCTTTCTGAATGCAAGCATCTAACAACTAGTGATGTGCTGTCGTGGTCGTTATTTATCGATATTATTTATGGTGATGTTTAGTCGTGTGGTGATGGTGAATAGGATACATGTGTACCCCAGTGGCGTGCACTGGCTTTTACGACAAGGTAGGCAGTAATCCCCAAGGATTGACACCTATGTATATCTAGGTAAATTGTCTTTACGAAATAAAGGTACCTACATATCTACTCACACACAAAACACAGGACCTTCGTTAGCCTATGTCGTGAGTACAACAAAAGAATTCAAAAAATTCAAAATTCATTTATTTAGCAAAAATGTTTTACAATATGTTTTTGGGACTCCTCTTTTAAGTTATAAAAACCTGTATTAGAGGAGACCCCTAAAAGAAGATCTAGCAATAATTCTATTATTAGGTCGGGTAGCCAAAATACTAAGGTAGGCAGTGTCTTTTTGCCTTTATGATGTGCACGCCGCGGGTGTACCCCAGCCTAACTTGTCCTGTCATGGGGAGTCGTAAGAGGCGACCGAGAGAACTCTCCAGACGACGGACAGCAGCGCTCTCTCTGAGTTAAACCACAACTAGTGTTGGCAGACGGGTGATTATTGGCATTTCCTGAAAGCCCGCAGTCATCTACTATATAAAAATAAGTCGGGTTTTCCTCCCTGACGCTATAACTCCAGAACGCACGAACCGATTTCCACGGTTTTGCATTCGTTGGAAAGGTCTTGGGCTCCGTGAGGTTTATAGCAAAGAAAATTCAGGAAAAAAATCAACAGAAAAGCGGGTAAACGAAACGAACCCATCTGGTGGCGAAACGAAGTTCAACCGGGTTTGCTAGTGTATTATAAAAATATATACATGTATACCTTATACTTGGCTCCTGGAGAGGTAGGCAGAGATTACCGATATCCATTTGTCACGGTGATGGTGGTGGTGGTGCTTTGTCACCTGAAAGGAGGGTGATTTCGCTTTATCTAGATTTATACATCTTTTCATACAGGATACACAATATTTTATCTTTCAAAATCATCTTCAGCGAGTATATACGTACTTAGCAGTAAGCCTTGGCGATTTGAAAAGATGCCAGTTTCTTCCCGGTTCTTCTGTCCAGTAAAATAAATCAATTCGAACCGGGGTCGATTACTTTTGTTTTTAAAGTCATAAATTACATTCATCAAGCTTTGTGTTATGCTACTGTATATCTGTATGTTATAGCACTTATAACGATGAAATAAAGAATTGTTGACTTTCTGACTAAAGCTAAAATTAAGTAATATCTACCTACCACTATTACTTTCCATCAAATATTGTCGTATCGATATCAGCACAACAAAAACTCAACCCAACGCCCATCCCTAGTGCTCTTGCACTCGGCAAGCGTGGTGAATCGAAACGCCGCGCGTCACATTCTGAGAGCGCGCCGAATTTGACATTTTTGACAGCTCGCGCGAGGGGTGAAGCCGGGAACTCGGGACCCGTCTGTCTGACAGGAGCCAAGTGGCTTTAAAGTCTGTTCACAGTTATTTTACCTTCGGCTGTTACATACGAAAGCCGCGGCTGGCTTACCTATGTAGAGCGCAAAAGCACCCCGAGCAATGGCCTTAGAAACGTTGTTGGGCTCGTGTCAATATGAACAACTTTTACTAAGGCGACAAATGAACACACAGTACAGAGTGCAAAAGGACCCCGAGAAATGGTCTTAGAAACGTTGTTGGGCTCGTGTCAATATGAACAACTTTTACTATGGCGACAATGCGGGGAAATGAACACACAGTACAGAGTGCAAAAGGACCCCGAGCAATGGTCTTAGAAACGTTGTTGGGCTCGTGTCAATATGAACAACTTTTACTATGGCGACAATGCGCGGAAATGAACACACAGTACAGAGTGTAAAAGGACCCCGAGCAATGGTCTTAGAAACGTTGTTGGGCTCGTGTCAATATGAACAACTTTTACTATGGCGACAATGCGGGGAAATGGAAATGAACACACAGTACAGAGTGTAAAAGGACCCCGAGCAATGGTCTTAGAAACGTTGTTGGGCTCGTGTCAATATGAACAACTTTTACTATGGCGACAATGCGGGGAAATGAACACACAGTACAGAGTGTAAAAGGACCCCGAGCAATGGTCTTAGAAACGTTGTTGGGCTCGTGTCAATATGAACAACTTTTACTATGGCGACAATGCGGGGGAAATGAACACACAGTACAGAGTGTAAAAGGACCCCGAGCAATGGTCTTAGAAACGTTGTTGGGCTCGTGTCAATATGAACAACTTTTACTATGGCGACAATGCGGGGAAATGAACACACAGTACAGAGTGTAAAAGGACCCCGAGCAATGGTCTTAGAAACGTTGTTGGGCTCGTGTCAATATGAACAACTTTACTATGGCGACAATGCGGGGGAATGAACACACAGTACAGAGTGTAAAAGGACCCCGAGCAATGGTCTTAGAAACGTTGTTGGGCTCGTGTCAATATGAACAACTTATACTATGGAGACAATGCGGGGAAATGAACACACAGTACAGAGTGTAACCCCGAGCAATGGGTCTTAGAAACGATGTTGGGCTCGTGTCAATATGAACAACTTTTACTATGGCGACAATGCGGGGAAATGAACACACAGTACAGAGTGTAAAAGGACCCCGAGCAATGGTCTTAGAAACGTTGTTGGGCTCGTGTCAATATAAACAACTTTTACTATGGCGACAATGCGGGGAAATGAACACACGGTACAGAGTGTAAAAGGACCCCGAGCAATGGTCTTAGAAACGTTGTTGGGCTCGTGTCAATATGAACAATTTTTACTATGGCGACAATGCGGGGGAATGAACACACAGTACAGAGTGTAAAAGGACCCCGAGCAATGGTCTTAGAAACGGTGTTGGGCTCGTGTCAATATGAACAACTTTTACTATGGCGACAATGCGGGGGAATGAACACACAGTACAGAGTGTAAAAGGACCCCGAGCAATGGTGTTAGAAACGTTGTTGGGCTCGTGTCAATATGAACAACTTTTACTATGGCGACAATGGGGGGAAATGAACACACAGTACAGAGTGTAAAAGGACCCCGAGCAATGGTCTTAGAAACGTTGTTGGGCTCGTGTCAATATGAACAACTTTTACTATGGAGACAATGCGGGGAAATGAACACACAGTACAGAGTGTAAAAAGACCCCGAGCAACGGTCTTAGAAACGTTGTTGGGCTCGTGTCAATATGAACAACTTTTACTATGGTGACAATGCGGGGAAATGAACACACAGTACAGAGTGTAAAAGGACCCCGAGCAATGGTCTTAGAAACTTTGTTGGGCTCGTGTCAATATGAACAACTTTTACTATGGCGACAATGCGGGGAAATGAACACACAGTACAGAGTGTAAAAGGACCCCGAGCAATGGTCTTAGAAACGTTGTTGGCTCGTGTCAATATGAACAACTTTTACTATGGCGACAATGCGGGGAAATGAACACACAGTACAGAGTGTAAAAGGACCCCGAGCCATGGTCTTAGAAACGTTGTTGGGCTCGTGTCAATATGAACAACTTTTACTATGGCGACAATGTGGGGAAATGAACACACAGTACAGAGTGTAAAAGGACCCCGAGCAATGGTCTTAGAAACGTTGTTGGACTCGTGTCAATATGAACAACTTTTACTATGGCGACAATGCGGGGAAATGAACACACAGTACAGAGTGTAAAAGGACCCCGAGCAAATGGTCTTAGAAACGTTGTTGGGCTCGTGTCAATATGAACAACTTTTACTATGGAGACAATGCGGGGAAATGAACACACAGTAAAGAGTGTAAAAGGACCCCGAGCAATGGTCTTAGAAACGTTGTTGGGCTCGTGTCAATATGAACAACTTTTACTGTGGCGACAATGCGGGGAAATGAACACACAGTACAGAGTGTAAAAAGACCCCGAGCAATGGTCTTAGAAACGTTGTTGGGCTCGTCAATATGAACAACTTTTACTACGGCGACAATGCGGGGAAATGAACACACAGTACAGAAGTGTAAAAGGACCCCGAGCAATGGTCTTAGAAACGTTGTTGGGCTCGTCAATATGAACAACTTTTACTATGGCGACAATGCGGGGGAATGAACACACAGTACAGAGTTTAAAAGGACCCCGAGCAATGGTCTTAGAAACGTTGTTGGGCTCGTGTCAATATGAACAACTTTTACTATGACGACAATGCGGGGGCATGAACACACAGTACAGAGTGTAAAAGGACCCCGAGCAATGTTCTTAGAAACGTTGTTGGGCTCGTGTCAATATGAACAACTTTTACTATGGCGACAATGCGGGGACATGAACACACAGTACAGAGTGTAAAAGGACCCCGAGCAATGGTCTTAGAAACGTTGTTGGGCTCGTGTCAATATGAACAACTTTTACTATGGCGACAATGCAGGGGAATGAACACACAGTACAGAGTGTAAAAGGACCCCGAGCAATGGTCTTAGAAACGTTGTTGGGCTCGTCAAT
>SJJU01008688.1:0-14880 GCA_012932125.1 Conopomorpha cramerella | reverse complement strand
CTCTTCAGCTTTATAATATTAGTATAGATTAGTATAAAAAACACGAGAGAGTCACTCAGCCCAGCGTTTGACCACCATCCTGCCTGATGTTAACCCATTACCACCCACTGTACTCGGAGACTGACAAGTTATTGTAAACTCTATTACTTGGTAATAAAAGTCAAAATCAATTAAACAGTAAGTATTCTTCTGGGCGTTAATGGTTTAAGCAACAATGTCATGTACGATGGAGTACACTTTTTCATTAAGTACCTATTCACACGTGACTTGAAGACCTGATTAACAGCAGATAAATATTTTTTTAAGGAAACGCGCACAGACATTATAACTCGATTTGAAAAGATGCCAGTTTCTTCCCGGTTCTTATGGCCAGTAAAAGAAATTAATTCGAACCGGGGACGATTACTTTTGTTTTAAAGTCATAAATGACGTTCATCAAGCTTTGTGTTATTCTACTGTATATCTGTATGTTATAACACTTATAACGATGAAATAAAGAAACTTTGACTTTGACTTAATATTGTCTTTGATTATTTTCGCGCCTACGTATATAAGTACCCGGTGAACAATATTGAGTTATAACAACAGATAATTCAATAATTAAAATCGCATTCGCGAGGAAGTTATCCTTCCTCGTTTATGAGCTGATTTCTGATGATTTTGTTTGTTGGAAATGAGATATCACAAGTTTGTACTGTGGTGTGGTTAATTACTTGTAGTGCTTTTAAAAAAGTTATGATTTTACAAACACACCCTACGATTTCATGTATGAAAAGATGTATGAATGTAGATGAAGCGAAAGCGGTATGTCAGGACCGTGACAAATGGAGATCTGTAGTCTCTGCCTACCTCTCTGGGAGACAGGCGTGAAGTGTATGTATGTATGTACCCTACGATTTCCGAAGGATCTCATGTATCGTTTTTTATGGTCCGCTCGTGACCTCGACGCATGCAACTGCGTCGAAACGTCGAGTAAAATAACAAAGGTAACAAAAGCTCGAGCTTAACTTTGATTATATTCGCGCCTATATTATAAATAATAATAAATATTGTACAACAACACACACATTGCCTTCATTCCATGTTAAGTAGCTAAATCACTTGTGTTATGGAAATCAGACAACGAGATATATTTACTTATATATATATTTTTTCATTTAAATATATAGTTATATAAATAAAACACCCAGACACATCCAATAAGTGCTTCAAAGTTTGTCACCTAAGCACCTCTCAGCGGTGGGAATCGAACCCACGACCCTATGGAGCAGAGGCAGACATGTTGACCACTACACCAACGGACCCGTCAAAAAAACTAGTGGACGCCTCGCGATTTCATTCGCGTATTCCAGAAATTCCCACGGGAACGGAAAGTAACGGGAAAATACTTTTGTATGAAAAATCTTAACGGCTCATGTTAGACGCTTGAAATGTATGTACATTTCAACCACGCGGCCAACTGCTCGGATAGGAAAGATCTTTTTCCAGGGGTTAGTAAAGATTTGTTAGAAACATAATCTCGAAGGAAAAATTTGTTACTCTAAAATTGTCCAAATTAGGCCCGACAGAATATGGCCGCTCCGACCGCATGTTGCCGTAGATAGCAAACGCTATAAAACAGTATGAAAACAATATACCTTGAATCATAGTCACCGTACTTGAGACAATATCCATAGTAAAAGGTTATTGTTATTTTTTCCTAAATTGTGTAAGTTTGAGTTTTGATTCCTTAATAAGTCATTTAAGTTTTGCATTGACAATTGTTAAAAATACGAATCCCGTAACTAATTAGACGTCACAATATTTGCGGCATATGGCCTACGGAGCGGCCAACTTAAATTCGCTCTAACAAAAAAGCCTATTAATTTATTAGTTGGATTACGCTTTCATTGATTGTAACAAATCTTTTACTAACGACTGATAATAAAATACTTTAAAAAACTAACTTATTGCGTAGTTGTAAGCATCGATATTATTGTAATCTAATTATGTTCATAACTTTTTGTTAATTAATGCAACAGTGCCGAATATAGCCTAACAAATGTAACAAATCAAAAGCTTTCCAATGATGTATCAAAAGTCCTTAATAATAGTGTAGATACTGTTTTATAGCGTTTGCTATCTACGGCAACATGCGGTCGGAGCGGCCATATTCTGTCGGGCCTAATTTGGACAATTTTAGTGTAACAAATTTTTCCTTCGAGATTATGTTTCTAACAAATCTTTACTAACCCCTGGAAAAAGATCTTTCCTATAGTCTGGCCAGCGAGTCGTGGCATTCACGATTTATTGAGATTTGACTTGCAACACCAGCAATGTGTCACTCACAGTGGCTGACACACTACTGACAAACACGACTGAAAAGTAAACAATAGCCTTCCTGTAAGATTATTTTCGTAAAATTCAAGTGCGTAAAATGTATAAATGTCATCAATGTGGAGTCAGGAAGTTAGTTTATGATATTTTAGAGTGATACCCGGCCGTGTAACCTGAGGATGAAGATGTTTTCAAGGAGAAAATGCAATATTTTTGTGAAATTGTTGCTGTGTCAGAAAATGTAAACAGACTATAAGCAAACCATCTTGGTCCTGGAACTGTTTATTTATTGGTGATTTCACAGTCAGTTAAAGGTTATGTCTACCTACATAATTTAGTATAACAGGTGATTGAAAAGAAGTGGGAAAGATTAAAATATTAAAAGATACTTTAAATAATTGTGACGTGTTTTTTATTTGCAATCGGTTATTTACTAGGTACCTACGTAGTAAATTAATGTAAACCCTACGCTCTAAAGCTCACGTCACACAGTGGCGAAACGGCTAGAAAAAAGGGGCAGTGGCCGAACCTACAGGAATATATTATTAATATATTAAATAAATATATTATTATCTGTGCTACGGGAAGCGAAAGTCATTCTCGCAAGCCGGCACTTTGTAAAAGTATTCATAGAAACTAAAACAACAACCTCGGAACGCTCCCGGACCATTATGTGTGTCGTCACTTTAACCCTGAGTTCCTATATTATAAGTTACATATGAAGGGACGTAATTTTACACTTTTTTGAGACAAAGAACGTTATGAGCTGTCAAAATTGCATGAACGAAACAACGCGTTATCCCGGTCAGGTAATATCTTGAAACAAGCCAGCAATCACCAAGTATCAAGATCGTTTTTCCGAATTCATTCAATATTTTTCAGTGATACCAGGTAGCCTTTTTTTCAAATTTCCCGCCACTTTTTAGTGCCACGACTCGCTGGCCAGACTATATCCGAGCAGTTGGCCGCGTGGTTGAAATGTACATTGAAATTTGGTATGCAGGTACTACTAAACCTTACCAAATTTCAATCGTCTAACATGAGCCGTTAAGATTTTTCATACAAAAGTATTTTCCCGTTAATTTCCGTTCCCGTGGGAATTTATGGAATTCCTTTCTTAGTGCACCCCTACGGTACAAATTTCAAGTGGCTAAGTTTAACCGTGTGGGTTGTGCGTTGATATGTCAGTCAGTTAGTCAGTCAGTCAGCTTTTCCTTTTATATATTTAGATATTGTGATCTCATGGATTTCTCTTTGTTCTAACTATCAGATCTTGGCTCGGATCCCTCTCATGGAACGACCTTTGAGATATCTCCTATCTTCCCACAACAAAAATAAAAATAGATCATCAGCAAAACCAAAATTGTCATGTAAACGAGGAAGCTATTCGCGAACATAAATTTTTTTTTCATACTCGTACTTATATCATTTATTGCCAACATGTATATAAGTAGTTACAGGTGTTAAAAATAGGACAGATAGATACATGACCCTGTTAGGGTGTAAGCAATTTTTATATAATACAGTTTTAAATAGCATTTAAAATTATAAGAAGCTTAAATCTATGTACCTATATAGGTAACTACATTGAGATAATCTAAAGTTCACTTTACTTAAATCTAAGGTCTTTTAATAGGAACATTGCAGCAGGTGGTAACAAAAAATAGACTATAAAAGAATAACAACATGAAAAAAATTCTTAAATATGTGTTTGCTTAATTTAGTATGTATCCGTGTATGTATCCATAGGAAAAAATTAAAATCACGTACACTGAAAAATCGACCACCGTAATTCGCGTAAAGTCTTCGGCGTATCAATTAGAGCCATTGTTTTACACTACTAGGTCTTTTTTTTTAAACACATTGTACAAGCGTTTGACCATCATCCTGCCTGATGTTAAGCAGCGATGTGGTCTACGATGGAGCGCACTTGTTCATTAGGTACCTATTCACCCGGGACTTGAAGACCTTCAGACTGCACTACGCAGGAAACAGGTCACAATATATTTAACAATCCATATAAGATTTTCAAATGATTCCTTGTTATGACATCCTACGTTGTGTTTTCGACTCTCCTGCGGTCGCATAGGGTTCAAACTGGCTCTGATGACACGCGGGCCCTTATCTGCATAACGGAATCCTTCGGAAGCCGTCTGGCCGCAACATGATCCTCTCGGGTATTCTGAACATGCATTGGCTACCAACCACGTAACTCACCAAAGGATGACACTAAAATATTATTGTACGGAATAGGTACAGTGAAGCACAAACCTAAAAAATTGCAAGAGCTTACGTTATTTTTGTGCTAGACGAGTTGTCAATCTATACTAATATTATAAAGCTGTAGGGTTTGTTTGTGTGAAGAATCTCTAGAACTTCTGGTTCGAATTGAAAAAATTTTTTTGTGTTGAATAGATAATTTATCGAGAAAGGCTTTAGGATATAAATAACATCACGCTGCAACTATTAGGAAAAATATCCGTGCAATTGGAGAGGCCTATGTCCAGCAGTGGACAGGTATGGGCTGATGATGATGATGATGAGGGCTTCCGCTCCGTGCACTGCGAAAACGGTTCAAGATATCAAAAATATATGTATGAAAGAATTATTACTATTGTTTTGCTTAGCAAATGCCCACTGTTAAAAAATACTTAAATATAGTGAATCCAAGTAATTCAATAGACTTAAGGTGATGATAGACTTCAGCATTCACTACAAGTGAATTGAGCATTCTTACGAATATTTTCACAGAAAAATTGATTTTAATGTAATGTGTCCGGGCACAGGTTGACACTTTCAGTAGTTGGCTACTTGCGTTGTCCAACTTTTTTCCCTAACTCGACACTTTATTCAATTCACTACTTCCCTAATTCGACACACTTTTAGATTCGACACTCTCCGCATTGGACACTAGCTCATATTGACATTTGGTACAGTCAAGAAGAAAACAAATTATATCAATAGGTAGCTTAATTTATTAAAACAGATAATAGGCACTTGTGGATCAACTAAAATAAAGAACACATAACTTATTCTCATCAACTAAATTAAATGAATATCCCACTGCTAGGCTAATATAATAATAGCTGGTCGCTTAGGTTTCTTACTTAATACGCTTCGTACTAGCGATCTTGACGTATTAATCAGGCTCAATTGATTTAAACATTCTCGCATTTTAATTTTCTTTTGAATGTAATCATCAATCTAATATGTTTAATCTTTTCAAGTGGCAAATCACTTAGAAAAGAGGTTGGTTATCATAATATAATTGAAGCCTGTTGCTCATACAGTGACATCAACAAAAATTAGATGAACCTATGTAACGCAAATATATTATGTACCTATATTGACTCTAACTGTACCTGACTAAAAAGTGTCAATATAAGCTAGTGTCCAATGCGACGAGTGTCGAATCTAAAAGTGTGTCGAATTAGGGAAATAGTGAATTGAATAAAGTGTCGAGTTAGGGAAAGTAGTGGGACAACGCAAGTAGCCAACTACTGAAAGTGTCAACCTGTGCCCGGACCCAATGTAATACTGCGAGTTCTCGCTGAAGTGAATGCTTAATGAATTTACAACAGTTAATGAAAATATTCACTACCACAGCTCAGGCTCGACCTTGTATGTTAGTCAATGTTAAAGCCATCCCAACCTGAACATTGTCTATACAATATTTTACATACTGTATTATGGGTGAATTTGTAAACTTTCTCTGGATAATAAAATTTTATTATTATTACTATTAGGATAGTATTTAAACGTGCATCAAAAAAGTCTAACCTAACCTAACCAAAATACTGACTTAGCGACAAAATTACTGATTTGCCAGCTAATAAATACAAAATCAATTTTTTTTCTGCTCAATTAGTAATTTTGCTGCTCAACTTAGTATTTTTAGGCGCTCAACTTATTATATTCCTTATTATTATAAGTCCATCAGCACATTAACTTCGTTGCATTTCTTTCGTTCTTCGATATTATTGGCAGATTTTGTTTTAAATAATGGAATGATCGCCATAGGTACGAACATCTATGTTGAATAGGTATAAAAGTGGACAACGGCTAGAATAGGCACGGTTCACCAAGCGTATTTAACCCAACGTGGCAGGGCGTGAGTCCATCGCCGTTATAGGATTCACACTTTGACGGGCCCGTTGGTGTAGCGGTCAGCATATCTGCCTATGCTCCGTAGGGTCGTGGGTTCGATTCCCACCGCTGACAGGTGCTTAGGTGATGAGCTTTTATGTACTTGTTGGACGTGTCTGGGTGTTTATTTATACAACGTGTAATCGAATAAACGTAGCAACCATGAAACTGCATACTCAGTACCTGTAGTTGAGTCCATTTCGATATAATAAAATATAGGTTTATATTTTTGAGATTTAGTATTTATTTGTCTTGCCCTGTCTTATTTTTATTTGTCTAGCTATTATGTAGTTACCTACTGTTCGTAGGTCAACAAACCCATACCGCGCCGCCCTCCACCCGCGCGAAACCGTATCCAGTAAAACATCACCTTGAGTCAAAACGTATACCGATGATGCCAAAAAGAAGCAATAATTTTCTATCTTTCTTCAAAACAATAAGAATAAAAGAGACACAAGTGTGAGATTTTCTGATTTGCCGAAACTAGCAACTTGCAATCGGGCGTGGGGTGGACGGGTCAGGGGGGAAGGGGTAGGCGTGCGCCATTTGCCCCTGACCTAATTAGTCGAGCGGCGCGTGCACATGCAGGTGGATGTCTTCTTTTTTCAGCATCGTTTCCGCGCGCGTGAGTGACTGAAAATGGCGTATCGCTACTCCAACGTACAATATTGTGAGATGGTGGGTGTTTTAGCTCGATGTGGTGACAATGTTAGTCAAGCAGTGCGAGTGTACCGAGACGAGTTTGGCATATCAATATCCCGTACGTACGACAATGTTGTCCGCTACGCAAAGGCTCAGAGACTTTGGCATGTTTAGGATACCGGTAGCACTGGATGCTGGTATAAAGCGTTCACGGCTGTGTCTAGCAAAACGCAGTAGACATTTCGAAGCCTCTTTGCCACAGGCACCGAACTGAACTTCGTAATGCAGTAATGGGTGAGTTTATCGATTAATGTAATTTACAAAGTAAATACCTAAAGAAATTAAATTGTTCAAAATACGGGAGTTATGGACTATTCATTTACTGAGAACTAAATAATTCGCAAAATGACTAGTCATCTCCGCTATAGTAAGTAGGTAGGTAAAGCAGAAATGTAGGTATCTACATACCTACCTACTTACTTCATTTTAATGAATGTCAAATTTGCCAAATTGTAAATTACAAAGTCAGAGTCAAAGATTTTTAGGTATGTAGTTAGGTAAATCGGTAAAATATCTGAGCTACCTACCTAGTTGTATGTAACCTGTCTAGAGATGGGCAGTCGGATAAATACTCGAAGGATTAATACTCAGTGGAAAGATAAATATGGATATTTATCCGTATTTACTCGTTTACACTGAGTATTTATCCGAAACCTAGGATAAATATTTTTGTACTCTTGTTTTAATTAAATTCGTGATGAAAATTGATAATATGTGTGATGCAACGGGTTGGGTAGGGCAGAGATGGCTCCAGAAGGACATATATCACCCAAATTAGTCATGTTTTGACCAAAGATGGCATGAAAAGTACTCGAAACCAGATATGTAGGAAAATTTGTATGAATGGAGATGAAGGTAAAAGAACATACCCGTGGTATCCAGGAACGTGATAAATGAAAATAAGCGGTATATATAAAATGTAAGTAGGTATATAAAAAATGTATCACGAACTTAGTAATTAGGTAAGTATACGGTACAGGTACTGGACCAATAGGTATCAAGAAATAAGTCTATCATAGGTCAATGAGTAGGTGGGCATAAACATGAACAATTTTCATTTGGAATGGATATCCGGCTCTATCCGGTTTACCGAATGATTAATCACAGTCCGGCCGGATGCCTGACTATAACCGGATATCCGATCCTATCCGGTTTCTGGCTTGCTCGGTCGATTTTTCACGTCGATCTATAACCGGATATCCGGGTCTATCCGTTATCCGGCCGGTAAATCAGTCAGGATTTTTACCATCCAGCCGGGTGTCATCCAGTAACCGGATACCCGGATGAATATAACCGGATATCCGGCCCTATCCGGTTTCTGACTTGCTCGGTCGATTTTCATGTCGATCTATAACCGGATATCCGGGTCTATCCGGTATCCAGCTTATCCGGTCGGTAAATCAGTCAAGATTTCCACAATCCGGCCGGATGTCACCTAATAACCGGATATCCAGCCGGATGTCACCTAATAACCGGATATCCAGCCGGATTTCGCCCGATGTCCGGATATCCGACGTACTGGTGTCCAATAACCGGATATCCGACACACTGCAGCCCAATAAACGGATATCCGGCCGGGTGCGCCAGGGTTCATAATTTAAAGACACACATCAAAAAGCTTCCATAAAACTTGAAAGAGTGATATCTCGAAATGACAAGACAAGACAAGACATTTATTTTCTCTGACAAGCACAAATTACATAAGTACATATAAAAATTAAACAATATGAAAAAATAAAATACACAATCACACATGAATAGCCACGGTGTGGGTGTTTGTTAGCGAAGAGGAGACTCCGGCTCAGCATCAAGTCTCAGTTACTCGTGACGCTGGTCTTCCGCCGGCACTCAGTGAGAGGGGCGATATACACCATCATTATAATAATACTAGTAGACTCGACAGACGTTGTCCTGTCTTAACTATTAATATCAATATTAAAATTAGTATAACTTCCAGGATGGCCTGTGCCCAGCAGTGGATGTAATTTTTTTCTTTCATAAGAACCTTCTCCTATCATTAATAAGCACAACAAAAGAAAAATTAGCAAAATCTGTCCACCCGTTCCAGAGTTATACCATGACAACGAAAAGTGGCATTGATTTTAATATATAAGATAGATAATATATGTAATAATAAAATAAAACAGTTAGACCTACGCATACAATAAATGGACCATACATAAATTATAATTATACTAGTGGACTCGACAGACGTTGTCCTGTCTTAACTATTAATATGAACATCTAGGGTGGCCTGTGCCCAGCAGTGGATTTCATTTTTTTCTTTCATAAGAACCTTCTGCTGTCATTAATAAGCACAACAAAGAAAGAATTAGCGAAATCGGTCCACCCGTTCCGGAGTCATAACATGACAACGAAAAGTGGCTTTGATTTTTATATAATAGATACATTATGTACTTATAAAACATTCATTAAGTAAATAATTTAATAGTAATAAAACAATAAATTGTTGTATAAATGCGCAATCAAGCGACCAAGTCAACGCCAATCGTGTTTTTTAAAAAGAACTGAAGCAAAATATTTACTCTCACTTTGGATAAATACTCGAGTAAATACGAGTATTTATGGATATTTATCCTCCAGCGGATAAATACTCGGATAGAAACCCATCTCTGAGCAGAGTACAGGGATCTTTTGGCGTGTGGCTCAAACGTTTGTCTTCGGATTTAAACTAATCGAGTTTTGTTTTGATTAATATTACTAGATATTATCACAATACAAGCGTAAAGAAAGCACCTAAAACAAACCTACAAAGAGAGAAATACAACATTTGCAAGAAATCATATTCAATATTTAGCACTCACGCGCCAAAAGAACCTTGTCGTGTATAAATAATCTACGAATAGAAACTGTCAAACTTCTCTAATTCGAAAATCGAGTATAGTTTAGTTTTTTTTTTTAAATTTCATTTAGCGTACATGTCTGTAAAAAGTTACGAACGTTTAAAAAAGAAAATTAAACGAACAAAACAATACTGGCAACATAATAGTTAAGAAACATTCCCAGTGACAGGTGGCTCATTGTATTTGAAAATAGAACGCTGGGATTCCATTTGACGTTCGGCTTTTGTTAATGGCGACAACAAATTTGGCAGCGCATACTTCTGTGGCGGTTATTGCGGATTCTTCGAAGTTTTATTAATACATAGTTCTTTTTTATTGTGTTATTGATCGCCGCGTTTTGTTTAGGAGGTGTCGCTCCAATAATGTTGATTGAGTTTAAGGAATTTGTGGATTAGTATACGAATTGCGGTTTTCGGGTTGTGGTTTTTTTATTGTGTCTTTTTATCCTTCAGTGAAATAGTATGGCAAATGTTTGTAAAAATGTGATATTTTTTTTAAGTCTACTTGTGTGACGCGTTAAATATGTTTGCTAGAATAAATCTGTGAGTTTTATATTATATATTATTCTTATTCATAATTATAGATTTATTTATTTGGATCACATACAGGGGTTACATTGATGCTAACATATATATAGATATAATGATGTTAATACATAAATAAAAATGCACGACTAATTATCGGTGAACACCACAAGCAAAAAGTAAAAATAAAATTGTAACTAGATTCATTCATTCATTCATTCATTCATTCATTCATTCATTCATTCAGTGACTCATCAACGCCCAGCCCAAACGCTCGACCCTAGAAATCTGAAATATTGCACAGATTTATGATTCTAAACATATCACAGTGGCGTGCAATTGGAGAGGCCTATGTCCAGCAGTGGACAGGTATGGGCTGATGATGATGATGATTATGATTCTAAAACATAAGGTAGTATTTTTTGCTTAGCAAGTGCCTCTGTCTACCCCGCTTTGGGATTAAAAGGCGTGAAGTGTATTTATTTATTTTTTATTTTTAATAGAATGTAATACTGAAATTGAATCTCTGGGCGTACACTAGTTACACTATGTATTTTCCATTAAAATCTTCGCATATTTCCAAACAACTTGCGAATATTTATCATTACAAACGCATAATAATTATGTAGCAAATTTTTCATTTGAAAAATTTCAACATCCTAAAATTGGACTAATTTCGTAACGTATCGTTAACGCCGTTGAAATAATAAATATGAACAACTTTTATCATGGCGACAATGCGAGCAAAATTTTTTTTTATCTCCATACAAAATTTTTCACTTTTAAATTTCCACATCCTAAAATTGGACTAATTTCATTATGTATCGTTAACGTCGTTGAAATAATAAATATGTACAACTTTTATCATGGCGACAATGCGGGCAAAATTTTTTTTTATCTCCTATACTGTACAAATTTTTTAATTTTTTAATTTCAACATCCTAAAATTGGACTAATTTCATTACGTATTGTTAACGTCGTTGAATTAATAAATAAATAAATACACTTCACGCCTTTAATCCTTTAATTAATAAATATGAACAACTTTTATCATGCGGGCAAAATTTGTTTTATCTCCATACAAAATTTTTCACTTTTAAATTTCAACATGCTAAAATTGTGCTAATTAACATTAAAATTCCGGCACAGTACATACGAATCAACGTCAAAATCAATGTATATTTTATTAACTGTTGCGTTACTCGTGAGAGGTACAAACACGCACTTTGCATGAAAAGCGCTTAATGGACAAAACTTCAAACGGAAATTCTACTTATGTCGCCGCGATCCCCAATCGTTTGTTATCATAAAAACGTCCGTAAAGTCGACGTTATAAAAGTGTGAAAATAACGTGTTATTGTAGATATAAACAATGGCCGATGACAATAAAGATTTGCACTGGTGGCCGCAAAACCACGCCTTGACTGACGCGCTGACGTATAGAGTGTGATGCCTTTCATAATGTCTAGACTTGGCACCGGTTTAGGCCCCCGGATAGGGATTAGGGAATTCCGGGATATTCCCACCCACTTTCCCACCACTGTGATTCCTGTTAGAGCCAGGATCTACAGCGGCATCCAGAATAGACAAGAGCTCAATCAGTGACGACTGGGCTAGATCCTTAGGGGGATTAGGGAAGTAAAAAGTCATATGTGTGCATTGAAATGCAGCGCATATAATATATTTAACAGATCACAGTGGCGTGCAATAGGGAAGGAAACGCGAAGCTAAATGCAGATGGCGCTTTGTACGCTTGACCCATATGGACCAATAACCATGAGGCAATCTGTCACATGAACTTGTAGTGACAACCGATCAACCAATCGTGCTGTTTTGGGTCAAGCGCTACTAGCGCCAATAGTTCATGAGTTGTCTTCCCCATTGGAGATGCCTATGTCCAGCAGTGGACAAGTATGGGCTGATGATGATGATGATAATATATTTTTTCCTCTTATTTCTATACCGTATTTAGTTTAATAACTACGTGAGATCCAAGACAGAAGGCTAGGCCCTCCCCGGGATCTAGTCCAGTCGTTATTGATTTGAGCTCTGGTCTATTCTGGATGCCGCTGTAGAAACTGGCTCTAACAGGAATCACAGTGGTGGGAAAGTGGGTACTAAATTAAAGACGAACTAAATAAAATATTGCAATGAATGAATGAATATACTCTTTATTGCACACTGTACATTACGAATGTAAAAAATAATACAATGGAAAAATACATACATACATATGATTTTTTACTTCCCTAATCTAAATAGTGGGAGACAGCATTATTACAAATAAATATACTTGGATATACGCATAGCTGTTTTAGCCGTGTGGTGACGGTGAGTAGAATCCATGTCCACGGCCTCAGCCCAAATTTTCCAATTTTGGGGTCTGTGCGAGGCGACCGAGGAAACTCTCCAGAGGACGGACAGCAGCGCTCTCTGTGAGTTCGACCACAACACCATGAACTTTATAACAACTTATACATGTATTGTAATAATGCTGTCTCCCACTATTTATATTAGGGAAGTATAAAATCATATGTATGCATATGATTTTTTACTGGCTCTATGTTAATATGTACATTCATCATTATTTGTAAATCGATTATTTGTTACCACATGAACGCAATAAATTATTATGTTTTTTTTTAACATTGTCACTTCTGAACATTCTTAAGTCTATTCAGAAACGACACAGGCGATCTCAAAACAGAAATAACTTCTCAAAAATATTGAAGAGTGTTGAAAAATAGACGTCAAACACATTTGAAAATAATAAGAGCTGCCGACAACCGTGCTATGAGTACTGTCCGAATGGAAAACAACTGGCGAAAGTAGTTCTTAATGACTAGGAAATAAGAGTTCTTAGTTTTTGATACGCGATAAGATTTCTTTTTACACAGATAGCCCAGTTTTGTATGAATTATAGCACTTATGAGAGTTCAAGATTAACTGGTGGTAAATATAATATAGAAGAGGATAAACTTTTTTCAAAGAAATCAGGAAACAGAGAAAATCTTTTGATGACGCGACGGCTTAAGGCAACTTTATTTTAATTTAAATTATATTGAAAAGACGCTATTGTTATTCTGATTTCATACACACATATATAGCTACATAAATTTCTATCCCGAAAAGACGTTCTTGTAAACTCTACAATAAAAATAAACTTCTTCTACCCACTTCCAATCTCACGATGCACTCGTCTAGCACGTTTGTCAAGGTAATCACAATTTACAATAAACTTCCAATATTAATTAGAAATTAACCTAATGATAAGCATTTTTTTTGAGCCGTGTGGTGACGGCGAATAGAATACATGTATCACCACCCCAGCCTAACTGTTTCCCTGTGTCCCGTCATGGGGGTCGTAAGAGGCGACCGAGGGAGCTCTCCAGAGGACGGGCAGCAGCGCTCTCTGTGAGTCAAACCACAACACCACTGCGATCGCCAACCCGCCTGCCAAGCGTGGCGATTACTGGCATTTCACCTCAAATGATGGATTTCATTGGGGGAGGCCCTCGTCCAGCAGTGGACGTTATGTGGCTGATGATGATGATGAAGCATTTTTAAATCAACCACAAAATGTGTGAACCCTCACATACCTCGTGGTGTGATGGTTTAATAAAAATATTTAAAAAAACTTACTGTCAAAGGCTTAGATAGTGGTTAGGTTAAATGTGTATATTAATTCCGCGTAAAACTTATTTCACATACATATCTCCTAGATTTTAGTATATGACTAAGATCTGAGTAATAATCTTACCTATTTTAGTAGACAAAGTCACTGTACATTAACGTTTTGCTAAAACTGGCTAGCGTTTGGCATAGATCATAAAAAAAATGTAGAAATCTCAAAAAAATCATAAATAAATTCACGCCTTTTAATCCCAAAGCAGGCAGGCAAATGCCCACCGTTCACCAAGCGTATTTAACCCAACGTGAGGGTGAGCCCATCGCCGTCTCAATAATATGGCTTGTACATCTTCAATATACATAACATATGATTAAACGAGAGCGTCTGTGGTCCAGTAGGTCGGATACTTGACTTGTAACCGGGAGGTCCCGGGTTCGAGTCCGGCTTCTGGACGTGTACCAATGGTACTTTTTTCAGAGCCTATGTACGCAACGCAACGCTCGTACGGTGAAGGACAACATCGTGATGAAACCCGCACGCCACAAGGTGTGTGAACCCTAGAACGGCGATGGGCTCACCCCCTGTCACGTTGGGTTAAATACGCTTGGTGAACCGTGGGTACTTGCTTTAGCAAGTGCCTCTGCCTACCCCTCTTTGGGATTAAAGGCGTGAAGTGTATTTATTTTATTTTTTATAT
>SJJU01008684.1:0-31815 GCA_012932125.1 Conopomorpha cramerella | reverse complement strand
CTAATTTGACATTTGGTAGTTCCACTATTAATATAAACGAGAGAAACGGTTTGACGAGGTTAATGAAACACTTTATCCTGACATGTCCTACAGTTTATTCTCGATATCAAATTTCTCTCAAGGGAGAGGCCCAATTTTTGCACCATCTCCCCATCTTTTGCTCCGCACATGCAAACTGTTTATGAGTAAATGCCAGGCTGCAGAAGCACCGGTCCAATTCACTCTTTATTTAAGATGGTTGTTAAACGCCAAATTTTAATTACGAGGAATTTTTACTGTCAATACACACACAACATAATATGTACATCGAAATAGGTGCTATATGCAAGGCAAGTAAACGCCGGTGTAATTTGGCTGGAGGCCAACCCATCGCCACTGGCTCCGATGGAATCTGCGAAATAATGGCCTAGACGCGGTAGACACTAGAAATCATTGCGTTTATATATTTTTTAAACTGAACTCCCTCACATGTATAGTTAGGTACCTAACATACATACGTGCCTTAGAAGTTAATGACGGTGTAGTGACATAACAACGCCATTTCAGTAGCGCAAGTCGTGCTAAGTACTTTTCCATGTTCTATTCCAACAAAGTTGGACAGTCTATATCAAGTTTTTTCTTATAACATTCCCTCCTCGAACGGCTTCAATTCATTTAGGTACGTACTGAAAAAGAATCAGATACTGAAACGTTGTTGTAAATAAAACTGAAGACACTTTTGATGCAATATTTTTTAATAAAAATGTCTACTGTCGGGAGTCTGTCGGGAAAGCTCATCAAAATCGCATCAAACCGCCCGCCTCCGTCGCCGCACACCCTCGCCGTTTGCATCTCAACATTTTAACACCCATTTGGATCTAAATTCCACTTTATTCCCGTTGTGACGACTCCGGCAGCCTCTTCGCCACTTCATATACTTGAGAATGAAAAATAAAATGATACGACTATGCACTTTACAGACTCTCCCGGGGCGTCACCGTCGCTTTTGTTTACATAACACGAAATACTTTATGACCTCGCAATTTCACTTGAGAATTTGCGATACGTGTGGCAGGCAATATTCGGCATGTGCCGCTACTGTCAGTCACGCGAGAAAATTTTCCGGTAATTCTTCGCGTTGCCAATTTCATCGGCTGGAGGTATCCGGCATGTTAGCATTTTTGTCGAGCCGTATTAAAAATTAACAAATGTCTTGATGAATTCCTTTGGGTCGCGAAGCGTACCCTGCCAGCGCGTACCTACAACAGTGTTGCAAGGAGATAATAAATGTTTGAGATTTACATAAACCACGGGGTGTTTCTTAGTCGAATACTGATGAGACGCAGACAGGTTTTACAGTCTAGAAGTAATGGCTGCGACGACATAAACCTATAATTGTCTCTGCAATAAAGAATACAGACAGGTAAGTCGAGCTTTTACTATTACTCTTTCCCGCAGCGGGTTAGTTAGGTACAATTTTCTTTTTTTTTATCCGCAACTTTCCAACATAAAAGCTCTCAAAGAACTTCGCTATAAAAGAAATTAAGTACTGTATATAAGTACAGGTAGAGATGTAAACAAAGATTAAAGTCGGGGAATCGACGTAGGAGTAAATACTGAATATTTATTTTCCAACAAGCTCACTTAGAAGTTGGGTTCGTCGAAATCGTTCGCTAGAAGATTTATTGCACAGCAATAATAGGAAAAGTTCAATGTATGTGCTGGAAATGATTTTCGAAGCGCTAGGATCGTGGGGGATTTTATTTTACTAGAAAAGTTTTTTTTCAACGTCTAGCTGGTGGATAGTTTAGTTGTTGAATAAAATCTTTTTTTTAGGATTTGAGTGACGGCCGGAAATGTTCAAAGTTAACTTTACTATTTATAAACTGTTTTTATAAATAAATGTTGTCTGCAGCAGAATTTTCTGTAGAGTCATTTTTCAGTCAAGTTACGTTACAGGGATAAAACAGTTCTAGAAATTTTAATTGCACTTCAGAAACCGTTGCGTCTCGAACAGCATTTGTCGCAGTATCGTCGTTTCGCAGCAATCTTCTATTTTTATCTGTCGCGACCACCCCAGCCACAGTGGGGGTGAATATAATAGGAAAAGTTTCATTTGGCTAATTAAAAATAAGCCACCCCTGGGGCAAGCTCATTGTAGCTACATTACCTTTACGGTAGACTGTTCTGTTGCTAAGATTTCTTTACCATTAATTGTCTACAACGTGATTTTAATTGTTTTCTTTTTCTTTACGATAATTACAGTTAAAAGAATTTTTGAGCATTGTTATTTCGTAAGAGAAAGTATTCCTTTGAAATACTGAATTAGTAATTGAATATTTCAAGCTGCAAAAAATAAATTAAGTATGTTGCGCCCGAATTACGTTACTCTCGCTTTACATGTGCACTCGAAATCCCACGTCAATTGCTGCACCTTCAATTTGGAAAGTTTGAGGGTGCTCATGATGTGGCAAAACGTACTGCAGAGCTAACGAGTCCTCAAGTGCCCTCAGACCTCGGGCCCTCATCTCGGGACCTCTTTCGCTAACCTCCTGAACAAAAGTACACTTCAGCCACGACCGTTTCGACACTTTCTGGGAAATTGAGCTCGATTCTGGAGGTGTATTCCTTGAATTTTCGACCATCCGATTGTGGTTTGGCGTCGTACATCTGACAATGTGTTAGTACGAAGTAGATTCTTGTTTACACGAGCTAAAATCACTCTTCATTATAATGTGCTGTTGTTATTCGAATAAGAAATGGTGTGAAAATGAAGCGCTGTGTTTTTAGACGAGTCTTCTATATGGAAACCTTTATTTGTACATAATGAATACATACAATTAATGTACAGAACACAGTCGATATTTTGCTCTGTGTGTTTAGTAAGGCGTCTATTTTAGCTTCTGGTTTATTTATTATATTCAATTGTATCATATCAAGCTGTACCTCAACACGTTCCTTATATAAGTTATTGTCTACGTAACCAGTCGTCTCGGTGCACAATAATGATCGTGTTCTCTGTTTTACGGCTGTTTTACTACCTCCAAACGACATGTACAAATCAACGCATGCTCGTCTGTAGAAGCCAGTCTAATATGGAATATGTGCAGGGCAACACCTCCTGATGCCTGAGGTCATTTTTCATGGACACGTGAACAGTTTGATGCGTCTGTGGAGTGTCGGTGACAATTGCAAGGCAACGTCGTTCATGGATTGGTTAAATCATTGTCTGCAGGGCTGAAAAAACGAGTCTGCAATTGGACAGAATTGTCTTGACGGCGACGTTCGAGTTTTTCTTTAAAAATACTCATAACTTGGGTGGTGACATTTTATACCTGGATTTTTTAATACTTTTTTCATGAAAAATATGTTTTTGCTACTTCTCCAAATAATCTGTTAAGAACGCGTTTAGTTAAAAGAGAAAAGAAAATGGGGGGGAACACCTAAAACTGGTGGTTCTGGAAGTGTTATTTACGAAAAAAATAATTGTCGCTTTAACTATGTTAACTATCTAACTATAACCACTTGCCAGCGTTAAAATGAGACGCCTCAATGTTTGCTGCATAAATGGAGGATTTTGAAGTCGCGGAGTCGCCGACACTATCAATCATTTCACTCGGACAGCTGTTGGTTGAAATAAATCAATCAAACGCAGCCATCAGATGGATCGCCTGTTACCGTGGTAACCATTTATTTGTCTTAGTCCAGCCTTTGATACCAATTCTACTATATCTAACGGCAAATGCTGAACTTCTGCTGTATCTGCAAAATCTAACTTGATCTTAGATCCAAATACATTTTGGATCTTGGATAAACAACGGTATAGAAATCGTTGCTTGGAAATTTCTCGTTTTTCCTGCGCCATGCCATAATTTACCGACAAATTCCCCTCAGCTTCCAGCATCTTGTTATTAATTTCATAAATAGGCACCTAATGCACTCAGCTCAACGTCTGCATGTCTCCTGTAACAGTAATACTGTAGTCGAGTTCATTGTTATTCCATCTTATGAAATTCAAGTTAATTTAGAAGCTTATGTTTGCCGCGTCTGAGAGAAGACCTTGTCACATTTATGTTAAACAATTCTGGTGGTACGGATGCGTTGTTGCTCCCCAAGTTAATTTTGTCAGTGTCTCTGAGTCTGACACTTGGCTCACGTTATGCTGGTGGTTCGCTGAAAAGCCGTGACAATGCACTGCATGTGGGAAGTAAGATATCGTTTCGCAGTCGACGCGCTGTTATGCCGGATGCCCCCGGCGCCCGCGCCTCACCCCCGCCGCAGCCCGCCGCCGCTCGCTTGGCAAACTGCACCGCACTGCACTGCAAATCATATTGAGTTTGTTTGCGTAGGTCAACGCTCTCGCCACTATGAGTTCCTAGTGACACAACTCAGCTAATAATAGAATAATAGAAATGTTTACATATTGTATGTAATCAATGGCTCGCATCGGCATGCGCCATGTTTATGTTATGGTGGTAGCCTAGGTAAATGGCTGCTCGTTCTGTTTAGCTTTGAGATCGTCATAGGAAAGGAAAGAATGACTCCATATGCCCGTGTATAAAGTAAACATTTCCATAATCGTGCGGTTGACATCCGTTGAGTTTAATTATTAAATTAGCTATTACATAGACTCAACTTCTCAGAATTGATAATTTATACCCACGTACCTACATTATATTCAACGGAGCTTTGTGTTTTAATACCTTCGATTTTGTGTTGAAACGTTGTCGTTGGTACTTAATTGCCTTTCAGTCTCGACTGTACGGCTTTATGCAGCTATTTTGCTGTACAAAGGGGAACTTTCTCTTTCGTGGGTGAATGCATTAATCGTGATATGTAAATTACAAGATGTGAAATATTGAAATTTTCAAGGCAAGGGTGGCCAACGAGGTGCGCTGAATTTTGAACGGGAGTTGTTAAGAATTTCACCACTTTAAGGTTCAATATTAAGATTTCGCTACGTTTATTCGCGACTATATATACAATAATATGCATATTTCTGTACAGCTGTACTTAAAGAGAATCTGTCTCGGATGTGGTTTTGTTCGGCAAACATAATGCATATGTTAAATTCTATTCTATTATTAATTCATTATTAATAATTAATTGCAATTATTACTGGTTATTGTATTGTGACTGCTTTGTATTAATTATAGCATTTGACGCATTCGTTATAGACTAGTGACAACACAATAACATCGAGTGAATGAATCATTTGGACTAATATTAGTTACTAATAAGCCCACATAAAATGCAAGTCAAAACAGCAGATATGTAGACTCGTGGTTAGAATACTTGCTTGCAATTTTGTTCTAGGTTCGAGAGATCCACGTACACGCTCTCACGATTGATAACTTGCATACCAAAAGATGTCTTAACCTTCTCAGTCGATTTTAATGGGCCTACCACCTATCACGCTGGTTGAAATAGGCGCTTTGGGATGAGTCTCAATCAATTCTTATTAAAATAAAACTTAAAAGTAAACAATTGTTCGTGCCTCCAATACATTTATGCAGTCATCTTTACTTTCCACTAGACAAAGGTAGTTTAATTTTTATTTGTCTTGTCTACCCAGCCAGACGTCTGTCTGGTTTGCGACTGTACACAGCTAATGGATTCCTAATCACACCCGTCTGCATGAGGTACCTACGGCTCATCGATCCACTTCCACTTTCCACTGGGCACACCTTCTTGCATCGCGGACCCTTACACGTATTCAGACCGGTAGAAAATTGTAGAGTTCTCGTGCGACTTGCCTTTCCGATTCCCATAAAATGAAAAGTAACACTTTGTACAGACAAAAATATATGCAAAACAACATACATACATACATACACTTCACGCCTGTCTCCCAGAGGGGTAGGCAGATACTACGGATCTCCGTTTGTCACGTTCCTGACATACCCTTTTCACTTCATCTACATTCATACATCTTTTCATACATGACCTCCGGTTTCGAGTGCTTTTCACGCCACCTTCGGCCAGGACATCACCAATCTGGTCTGTATATGTCCTTCTGGGGCGACCTATACTCACCCGGCCCATTACATCACCCATATAAATCTCTTTCGTCAATCGACTTTCATCCATTCTCTCCATATGCCCAAACCAAAACAATGCAATTCAAAATATGATTACTTGTTAACTTTATAGTTAATACCTGGTACTGTATTTATGCATCGACGGATTTTATTGCGTCAATCATGCAAGCAATCAACAGATGCCTCGTTAGTTGGCCGAGGGTATTCATGTCACTAGGCTGGGCTTTCATCTTCAGATCAATTTTACTAATAGGTACTTGCTTCTTTCTCTCTTTATTGTGTGGCGGTACATTCCTTCCGAGAATTTCTAGCTATAAAAGACTGCCGATATACTTATTTTATCTCGTGATTGATCGTGCTGAAACGTAGCATTCTCCACATATACTTCAGATTTTACGATACGTGAATCCAATTCCGTAACTTGAATTTGTGGTTCAAGTTTCTTGTATGTACGTGCGAAAGGTAGTCATCAGATGACAACAGATGACCAATGTATTTATTTATCTTAGTCACCAATTTTACTAGACTCCTTTAATTTGACAAGTACTGAACTTTTCCTGCTGTACCTGCGAAATCATGTTGATCCATTTTTTTGTCATGACTAGTCTGGAAAAATACTCAAAAACGAATGTGTACTTACAAAGGTCTCCATTGTTTTCAGATCGAAGATGAAGGCAACCATGGCAACGACGAGACCCGTCTGTTTATCCTGTCTACCTTGGCTGGTCAGCACAAGCCTCGAGTCAGCTGCGCCCTCTGTGATGAAACCCTGGACGTCTTCGACAGATACCCGCTCGTTGACGGCACCTTCTTTCTGAGCCCTCGGCAGCACACCAACAGCGCTATTGAGGTTTGTTTGCTTCCGAAATTAACAATGTTAAGCATATAAATAGTGATACAAACTATTTATATCTGAAAAGAAAGAGATACAAAATCATAATATATCTGCAATAGGATCACAATGTGTTTTATAAAGTTACTCTAAAAAAACACTCAATACACTCGGGAAACCAGAAACATGTCCCAGCAGGGAACTCCAAAAACATTTAAAAAAGTACTCATTGCCAGTGACAGTCAAGATTGCCTCCACCGTCGTCAACAAACACGTGTTTGCAACACCAAAGTCCTCAACTTAAATAAGAGCTCGCGAGTTTATTTAAGTCCACAGAACAACATAAAGCGTCCCTCGTAAGGAACCGAGTAACTTTTTGGCTCATGTTTGCGCAGTGAATTAGGGATGTTCTTGGATGCGTCTCTTGAGATGGTTTATGGTTTATTTTCCGCGAAAATGTTTACTTGGCATATTTTTTTTAAACAAATGTATGAAGACTTTCTACAATGTAAACCTTAGGGGCAGGCAAAAGAAAGAAGTTGATATGACCTGTTTTTTCTTCAGTTGAAGCTAGTAAGATCGTCTTGAATTATGATTTGTCTTTGACGTTTTTATCAGAACATGATATCTTCACTCATTGTTTGAACAATATCACAAACACGATGATATAACTGATCGAAATACTGCTATAGAAACATCTTCCCACAAGATTACATATAATAGAACATTGTTTAGTGGGCGTGAAACCAACTCAATAAATAATAATGTTCCAGTAACAACCATCATAACAAATTCTCAAAGTTTTTTTCGCGCTTGTATAATTCGCTCATGCAACAAAAATGCTTCTACCGTAACAGATCCGATTAATGTAGTTTTTGTTGGAAGCTTGTAATTCATTTACAAGTGCAGCGAAATTCTGTAGACTGCTTCTTAGCACTATTCACGAGCTAGCATAGGAACGTTTTAATATTTCAGTGTTAGAGTTGGACGTTTAGCACAAACCAAAACATCAATATCCTACTATTGTATAACCTTCTTTCCTGTCTTGGACACAAGGTCGATTCTCCAAAATCCCATCATCTTGATATACATTTTGGTGCTACAGTTCCACCGCTGAACGTAAGCAATCATTTCCTACAGAGTTTGAGCTGGTTTTATTTAGGGTTTCTTTTTTAAGACGGTCCAGTCTTATCTGATTAATTTCGGCGCGGATTCAAAGTTATGTATGTATGTTTTTCACTTGATTCGTGTTTGTGAGATGTTTCAATTACCGTGTACAGTCATCGGCAACATAACAGATAACACTTGCAAGATATTATGAACCTTGATGTAAAGGAAAATGTTTAGCAGAGAAAATGTTTTCACCATAATTTTATGTTCACGAACATATTCTTAGAGCGGTGTAGACGCTAAAATGCTCACTAATAACACTCGAGAGAATCTTGTGTGAATAAAGCTGCGAATGAAGTTAGCAAATACAAAAACTAATTTTGTATTGCATGCCTTCAGTGCAAATTTAGATTCGAATCTGTGTGCAAATTTAGATTAGTTTTGAATCGGTGACTCATCTTTTCATATCATTGTGTTCTATTCATAGCTGGCTGTGCCGAGAAGCTTAACATACATGTGCAAAAAAAAAATCGTTCAACTTAGTAGTAGGTTGTGTTTAAATGTACCTTTTCTTTTCAGACACTTTTTAAGTAAGTTCCAAAATTTAAGACAGCCTCTCCTCCAACAGGTGAAAGTGGAAGGTCGCACCCAGTACTTGACGTGCGTGTGCATGGGCTGCCTCGAGCGCTGCGACCCGGAGCGCACCATCCGCTGCAGATTCTGCGGTCAGAAGTGGGACGGAGCTTCCCTGGTGCTGGGCACCATGTACTCCTACGACATCTTCATGGCAACACCTTGCTGCAATGAGAGGCTCAAAGTGAGTTGAAAGACACTATTTATATTATCAGGAAATTGTCTGGAATGTGTGTATCTCTGTCTGAATCTGGACTTAGGCTGCCTATTAGGTAAGCGTAGGTACTCCATCGTAGACCAAACCACTCTTGGTCCAACGCATGCATTTCTGTAAACAAAAAGACCTAGGGGGCATCATACTTCTAAGAGTTCTGTCCAGGGTGGATAGGGCATTGTTTTCTGTTCAAATTTATGTATGTATATGAAATGCACTATATCGCTCTATTTGGAGGTAAGGACAAAGTGTTAGCTACCACTGCACAATCCTTTATAGGATAAAAGGTGTGGCTTATAATGACCATGTTTATTAGTTTTTTATTATCGTCCTTAAGCTGAGATTTATGAAGCGTAGTTAAACCAACCACTAATTCCGGCTTTTATTATTTTGGTCACTCCAATACCAACAGTTGCACTTTTATGGCTTAATTACAACGCTATATCTTATTGACTTAACATACTGTGAAGACCTTGCAATACCAAACTCAAAACTGCGTAGTTTTCCGGCCTGTATGGCGGTTATTACATTTTATTTTGAGGAAAGTCCAGGATTGACCTACGGATCGTTTTCAGGGTCTGCTTACAATGGAAGTGTGTCTTAAAAAGAAGTGGGGTATGAACAAGCAACACAAATATGCTGAAGCCATATAAACTTCATTTGGAGCTTTCTCACAACATATTCCCACCACTCACGCGCGTCACATGTGGCAGCCATGTTTGTTTCGTTTCGTTGTATTTTTTTGGAACGAGCGACATGTTAGCTTCTCGTTGTCGCCTCATTCTCGGGGAGTGAGATTTATGATTATTTTTTCGTGGCAAAGTTGAAAATGTCCACTTGTTACAGTTTAAAAATATCGTTTGCATTAAAATATCCTGATTCTGTTTCTTTTACTTCTCTCGGTGTTGAGAAACTCTTAACAAATTGGTCGTTTTTAAACACATTACATTAATACAAATGTATACCTACTCAAAGAGACATTAACTCATAGATGATTCTCCGATGAATGATTTTGGTGACAGATGGTGAGACCATCGCTGTTATTGCGTCTCCACGCATTAAAAAATGCATGCGCGTTAAAATTGTTTCATTTATGTACTTAGATGTTACTTAAAATTGATTGCCATTCCATTCTGACAGGCGTTTATGTTTTGTCGTAGTGCAACAACTGCTTCAAGCCGCTTCTCCACCCGCAACAGCGGCTGAACTACTCTGACTACTCCCACACGGTGTCGTGCCAGCACTGCCGTGTGGTGGACACGCACTTCGTCAAGCCGCTGGCCTACTGCTTCACCAAACGGGCGTTCCCGCTGTACCAGCAGTGGCCATAACAGACGGCGGTGCCGGGCTCCCCGCCCGGCACCCCCTCCACGCCGTCGCCCCCGCGCCGCCCCTCGCCGCCGGCACTTCGCCCGGTGGTGAATACGAGCATGGCCCCGAAGAACGAGCCCGTCACTCCTACAGAGGAGAAATTCACGTCGCCCACGCTGGCCAGCATCACAGAGTCGCTGTCACTGTTGGGCCTGAGTCCCGAGACGCTGGCGCTGAGTGTCGGTGAGACAATAGCGGAGCGGTACCTGGCCACGCTGAAGGTGAAGCCGGCCCCCGCGGCCGCGCCCGCCGCGCTGCCCGGCGGCTGCGGCGTGCCCCGCCACCACCCGACGCACGCTGAGTCCTCGCACATGCAGTTATTCTCAAACGACTTCATCAACTACTTAAACCAGATCGCATAAAACGGCCATGGACTCCTAAATTTGTGATTAAAATTACGAAGTTTTTTCGCGTACCTAAGTCTTTAGAAGAAACTAGATATAATTTTCTGTTAAATTAAGTTGATATTATTGAGAATAATTTTATGTATCGGTTTAGATGGTAACATTGATTTTATTTTAATTTTATTCTGCACTTTGTTGATTAGATGTTGAGTTTTATTGGGAGTGATTAATAGTGGTTAGTGGCACCAGAAATTGCATTTTTTTTTAATTCGGTCGTTGGAATTACCCAGGGAACACAAAGTTTGGTTATTATTTTTTTACTTCAGTGATACTGACAATCCTATCTGATAGGGACCTTCGCGGAGGTTTAAATGTTGTTTAGTTCAATTTAGTTTATTATTTTTTTATTTAGCGAAATTTTTAATCTTATAGTAAGTGTTATTTTATATTTTTCATAGGCTAACTCCATTTTATGTCCTCCCACCAAGCGGCGACTTTTGCTAGAGTCGTCATGTTAGGTTACTTATCACTTTTTACCTTCATGTTATGTTCCATTCTAAATTCTTCTAATTGATATTTGTGTTACATTATTATTATAACTATAAGCAATTGCTGTGTCACCAATAACTTTGAATAGCTTGTCTATATAAAAAATTATGTATAAGTTTGTATAGGTATCCTACTTGTTACATTATTGTATTTTCATTTATATATATAGTCATTTCGTTGTCAGCGGCAATGCACTGGAGTTTCGGTAACAATTTAACGTCAACTGTTGAGCATTTGAGTTGTGCCATATCAATCGATAATAGGATTTATTGTTAAATATTGTTTCTAACATAAAGCTGAAATTCCAATGCAGGTGTCGGGGACACGAGGGGCGAATTTATACTTCACATTTTCGGTAACATTTCGGCCAATTTCTTAGATACATTAGGTTTAAGATTTAACATACATTATATATAATGATATATTATATTTATTGATAGTTTAGCATCGCTTCGGAATAAATAACTAAACGTAAGGACGTGCACATAATATTCGATATCGATAGTTGTGTCGATAAATTGTAAGTTTTTTTACACATTTGATACTTATTACTCAAGAAGTGATTAAAAGTGATAATCTAGTTTTAGCTAACATTATAAATATAAAATAACTGTGGTATAGAAAAGTGGTGCGGATAAAATTTAAGTGTCGTACATACATACGTAGTGGGCTAGGTTCTGTCGATAGACTATTTGCAATGTGATAAAAAAAAAATTCAAAAAGAAACCGTGTGTGCATTTAGGCAATAATAATTACTTTGAAGACTTTGTAGGTAACGATGAGAGGAAGTAAAAAAAAAATGAAGGCTTTTCGTAAAAAAATATTTCTTGGTACTGCCATTTTTGTATATCGTATTAGATTGTTGGACTGAATAATGATTTCATTAGTTTAGGGTCTTTATTTTGATGTGATTGTTACAGTTTTTGGTAAGGCGTTGAACCGCTGTGCAATGTGGTGGGAAACTGAAATAATGGTGCTAGTGTCGCTTGTGCCAAACAAACGTGATTGGTCAATAGCTTAATCACTTGAGTTTTGCAACACGCCGCACTAGCGCCATTAGTTCATAATTCTCTCACTCCATTTGAGTCGTCATCATAGTTTTATTACTTGATGTGCGTATCTTTGCAGTACTGTTCAACTTGCCTATACCTACAGTAGGATGGTACCACAGACGCCGTGTCTTCCAAAAGTGAGGCGGGGTTATCTGTGGAATAACCTACACCGTGACTGTACAGGGGGTTAGGGGGGGAAGGGGGGGTTGTCATCGAACATCCGCATCACTGCATAATATCATCGTCATACTTTTACATCATCACTACATACGTAATACATGTCTTCGAATTAAAAAAAAAATGGTAATGGAAGACTTGTATTAAAAAAACCACTCATTCGACTGCACGGTTTGCGAGGAGGTCGTTGGGTCGCTCTGCTGTTTTAACTTTTATACTGTTAAACTTTGGCCCTTATTCTGGAATAATAAGTACTCAAGTGTGGCTTGAGTATACTTTGTCTCTTCTACATAAATACGATTAGAGCGAGACAAACAAAGATTTCTCGAGGTAAAATCTTCTTGGGATAGTTTCAGAATGCGGACCGTAGTTTGTTTTAGAAAAAAGTTTCCGTGTTGCATAAATTGGCTTTTTCTTTCTTTTTGTGATTCGATAATGATTAAAGTGATATTTATCTCATTGATATTTCACAGCATCGGCCCAACTACCATTGTGTGGTTGTTATACCTCATCCATAATATATCTTCCGCTTATTATTTTATAACTAGACCGTATTATATATTGAGTAATAAATAAATAAATAGTAACAAGAGAAATAGAACGCGTTCACTACGTAAATGTAAATAAATATAAGCGAAATACCCGCAGATGCTTTGAAAATGATAAACAAATAAATAAATGAATAAGAAGATTTTAAGTAAACGAAAAATACAAAACGACAAAAATATCTCATATACCTTACCTAGTGTAGCCAAAAACAAAAAAAAAAGTACTTATTCCCATTAACAAAGAAAACCTTGATATTTTACCCGCAGATTCCATGACAGTTCATAATGTTAAACAATTTTAATTTTATCGAAGTTTGCTCGTTTGAGATATTATATTATATAGGTGTTTAATGTACATTCACATGTAAATGTATGTTATTGATTCATTAAATAAATAGTAAAAATATTAAAAAAAGTAAAAAAAATAAAAAATAAAAGTGCGTAATTAAAGTGACGAGCTGTTGTTGGTATATTTAGGAGAATAAATTGAACCAGATCATCTGATGGGTGTCCATGTACAAATGAAAGTGAACTGTCATGGTGTCTGCGGCCCTACACGAATTATAAATGAACATATTATTAAATTAATAGTCAAATTCAGAGTCATTATCATAGACATTAAATAGTTACCTTGCTCTCAGATAGTAGGCATGTCTTAAAAAAAATCCTTTGATATAATATATTCCAAATCTCGATATAAACCTGTTACCTCAAAATCCTATTACTTATAAAGTTTTTCCTCTCCAAGTTCACCATTTAAGCCCGTCGAGTCAGATTAATTGATATTTATATGTATTTTGTACCTATGCATGAAATAGTAATGCTTCCTCAAGTGGGCATGAGTAGCGTTGATATCTCAAATCCTTTTTTCATCGATTTTCCATGAAAAATAACATAAAACACATAAATCAGGCCATAAATTTAAACAGGTTTAGAGGTAATATGACACACAAAAAAACAATTACATAAATAGACACTAACAGAAATCATATACAATATTAATTAATGGATCGTTGCAGGTCGGTATCGACAAGTATCACCTGCGCACTGCACCCAACCATAGACATTGTATTTGATTTCTATTAAAAGTTTAAACCGGATATTACGGCGCAAATTTTCCAAAGACAAACATTCAGCTTACTTTAGTTTTTTGCTCGACACTTCGACATAATGACATGTGCCGTGGTCACGAGCTGGAAAATACGTGATTTCCATTTTCCGGTTAACTCTTTCTCTATACCCTCACCCTTAGATATGACAAATGACTAACACTTGTGGTTAGAAAAGTTCGCTTTTAATTTTCGTTTAGTCAAAAAAGGATTTGAGAATCAAATAGGTCCGAAGTTCCACAAATGAATAGTTGAAAAAAATAATAGTTGCAGCTGTAGTCACATGGTTTTTGAAAGAGTCAAAATATTTACTTGCGTATAGTTTATGTGCGTTCCTGACAAGTACATAGTTTGTGTCATTTATTATTATTATTATTAAATTAATATTTTTATCTCTCGGTTAATTAATTGTTCAGTTTTGAAAAGTTGATTAAGCGAACGTTACATCCTACTTAGTTTATTTGCACATATTTGTTGAATTTTGTATCTTACAACAATTTTTATTAAACACCATTCATTGTATGTATCACATGACGATAACAAATTATATGAAGTAAAATAATAACAAAAAAAAAATAATGGTGTAGTTTTAGTGAATTGCTTCAAAGTACAAAGAAACCAGTTTGTTACTTTTGCAAATTTTATCATATTAAGAGAAGAATGATGATGGAAGACTAAGAAACGAAATACATTATTAAAAAAAAAGTCTCTGATCTAGTTAATATTGGTAATATGAAATGGTTGCTGTACCCCTCACAAAGTCGCGTACAACAGTAATTTCACCCGCAATTAGTTCCTCCAGTTGATTTTTTAATTTTTTTCGTTGGTGGTAATTACGTACATATATAAAAACGTGTGGATCCAACATTGTTACATAAATATATTTGACAAATAATTATATTACGATAATTGTGTTTGATAGGTCGCTTAATCATATATAACGTTTATATTAATCGAGTATGTAGTGCATCGTGAACAACGTTTTATTTTTTGGTCTCGCTTATAATACCTGCGTTTTTTTTAATAGCCTATATTGCTATACGTGTCGTCATCATACAAAGAAAGGGCGTAATAAACGATTTTTCACTACAATTTTTCGGGCTGGCGTTTAATAACAAGTATTTTTTAATTGCCCTGATACATGTCGCTTATGCCCTTTTCACCTTTGCAAAAGTAACTGAAAGTTAAGTTACGCCTTTTCTACGATATAATGATGGCAGTAATATTTTTAGTGTTGTAGTGACTTATCATATAAAACAGTGTCGAGTGCAAGGGATGTATGTTTGCCGTCACACCTCTCATCACATAGTTTTCGCATATACCATGGTCATTATTTCATTATTGTCATTGTAATAATATAACTTGTTCACATCGTAAGTGGTATATGGCACCGTAGTGTTTTGGGGTGGAAATAACGTTTCGTTGTTTCGTTATAAATAATAACAAACACTGGTGTCATGTACCACAATGTGGGTTCACACTCGTGCCCTTCGAGTGCCTAGAGAATTGTGTACATTCTGGTCATAGACTCTACTTCTTATTTTTTTTTGTTTTGTTTATATTTTGCATGAAAAAGAAATACAATTCGTAAACCTAAGAAACTTAAATATAGAGCTTTAGACGTTTATACCACAGACTTCTGGAAGTCTCTTGTTATTTTGATTACGGCTTGCTTATTACCTACGCGATATAAATTGTCTATTATATTCTTTGCCTCAATATTATTATTATATAGTAATGTGTTTCTTATAAACCGCTAAAATAGTTTAGTTCCACTGTTCCTCATGGTTCGAATCAAGATGCTTTTTCCCAAAATCGTTTCGATAAAGTCGAATTTCGCTTGAATATCTTTTGTACATCACTTTATAATAAGATATGTTACGTAGGATAGTTTTAAAAGTTAAATAATAAAACGGTTAAGTGCACTGGAACTTTCCTCGAGTTTTTGTAGGAAATAGCCCATAGTTTTTATATTTTTACATCTCGATGACATTTTCTACGAAAACTCGTGATTAAGTTTAGTTCAGCGACGTCACAGATGGAAAGCTTTTAAAACTGGTATCCAGTGCATATCGCTTCAATGTGTTGCAAGTGGTCAATACCGATAATTGCCAGAATGTCCTCTAACTTGACCTGGGAAATTACGAGTAAAGTTCGTCTCTCGAACGTGCTCCTTCTCATAAACAGCAGCCCAGACTAAAGGCAAGACCAACAAAATCTCGAACATTTTACTGCAAAAGTCTTGACGAAGTCTCAAGTATCAATAAACACAGTTCTTGTAACAGGAATTCAGCGCCCACGCTCAAGTATCAAAATCCATTGGCTGAATCTAGTATACGTCTGTTAATTGGTTAGTGAAAAGTAAAATAATCTTAACTTGTTATATTTTGATACTCGGTGTTTTGTAAAAGTAGCTGTAAACATTTAGGTTTCACGACTTTGGCAGCCGTACCAAGTGTCGCCCTTCATCGCGTTATATTAAACCGGGTGTAGAGAAATTCCTACCTAGGTACGTAAATTTTTCGTAAAAAAATAATAATACTAATAATCTTGAAAAAATTTTCTTCTAAAAAAATTTTTTAATAAAAGGTCTCGAATCGAAGACCAAATTTCCATTAGTATCGTAACGTAAGATAAATTCGAAAGAAAAAAAAACAAAAATGTGTGCGTGTACTAGTGTACACACGTAAGAAGTGAAACTTCTTTATGGCCTTATTTTTCGCAAAATGATCTACATGCAACTTTCCAGAAATTGGTTTAAATTATAGATAAAGGTTTAAACAAAAGGATTTTATTATCATAGACATGAATAAAAATAATACAATTATTTCACTTTAACTTTTATACATTGACCGATAGTTACAAATAGGTTAACCTTAAATATCTTAAATTAAAAAAAGATGGCGCGTAACTGAAAAATGTGACGCGTAACCGAACAATGTGACGGCAATTTTTTTTCCAACGCCGATAAAGAAGTTTCACTTTAAAAATAACGCTGGAACGACTATGATGCCTCTATGGAAAATAAAAACGTGATAACTACGAATTGGTAAATGTTTTGCATTTGGAATAATAATTGGAGATAATATTTTGTGTAGCAGATATTGCGCGGGGTGCATCAGGGTATGAGTGTCATAATTTGTAATAACGCTAATTATTAAAATAAAACTTTTTTAAATTTAAACTTTTGTACTTTCATATTGCTAACGAATAATTTAGTGGTTAATCATATTTTTTCTATACTATTATGTATGTGGTTATATTAAGGCATCAACTACATTTTTTTACTGAAGTAGATTTAGTGTTTTTTATATAGTATATATCTATATATATTTAAAAAAGAAATAAAAATAAAATAAAACGTGTATCAAAAGCGATAATAGTTATGTCGAATAAGGCCGATGTCCCTTAACTTGGACACAGTAGGCTTATGTTTACTTGTATTAAGTATATACGAGAATACCCCTTTTTATAATAATAAACTTTTCCAGCAACAACCATTTGCTAACTGATAACTTTATTTTTTAGTTTAATTTTGCTATCATTTTCTTTTTGAAAGAAATACCTACTTTGTATTTTACTGATTGATAGTACATTTATATAGACAATATTTTTCAATTTTGATAAATGTAACTGGCGATCTAGTTGGTAAGAAATAGTAACTTTAAAATTTGTGACAATTCTGCCGAGATTGAAAAACTTTTGGCGTACGTACTCTTTGTACGTACGACTTTTCAGATATGCCTATCCTTTTCGTTCACAGATAATCGAAAGGGATAGAGATAGTACAGTTCCCAGTTAAGTCATATTATAAAAGTTACCAGCTAGATCGATACTTTTCCCATTCGATAATATATCCTTTTGTTTCGTTACATTTTTCTGAAATGTTCGGCTTGGATATAGTTACTAATGTTCGGTAAGGGATGAGTGATAAATCATTTGCGATAAAAGTGCGAAATTTCTGTAATACGACAAACGTCACAATATTTTTAAAAAATACATTCGTAGGTAGTTTTTGTAAAAAAAAAAAATAACGTTAACTTTTGTAACTTTACTTACTTACCTATCTTTTTAAGGATTTTTTGTACTACGCAAAGTATATTTTTGTAAATGCGTCGTCGATGCGTAAGGAATTGGCCCAAAATTTTTGAGAATTAAGTATTACGAAGGATACGAATGTTCCATGATATTTTATTGATATGAAAAGTTAAGATATAGGCGTGTTGTATTGTCTATTTTATATAGTTGGCGATGAGCGATATTTGTAAGGCGATGAAAACGTTTGTTTCAGAAAATTGTAATTGAACATTGAAATAAATGAAAAAAAAAATGTTAAAAAAATCGTACCACCCCGAACTGGGATTTCGTGTTAATTTAAAGAATTAGTTTGTAAGATTTTTTACTCTTTAAAAGAGTTTCCGCAGGTCGTAGGTTTAGTAGGCTTAGTGTTTTTTATACCAGCTTGATGTTGTGACAATTTAAATATTTGTACGGTACATAAAACATAAAAAAAAAATTTGCCAATACTGATACAATAGTAGAATGTGTAGTGGGTAAGATGGAATGGTTTTTACTTGGTTGAATTATGTTCAGAATGTTATACATCTCGGATCGGTTGTTTATTAGTGAAGATACCAAAGTGCTGTTTGCATGCATATCATGCTGTCTTGCTCCGGAAACTGTACAAACGTGAAATAGAAATATTCCATGTAAAAACAAACGTGTATTTGCATTTCGAGTGCCAGGACACGGAACGCAAAAGAAAATAAAAATATGTAAATCCGTTCAGAAATATGAATACATACCTTTCTTTATTAAGATGTAATATTTAAATACAGTATTTAAATACGATTATAGAAAAGTTTGTATGGCACTTTGTTAAAAAGAAAATAAAGAGATAAATACACCGGATTTCGTACCAAGCCACGTCTAGTCTATTCAAATCGGGCTTGGTTCACAAATAAAGCAGTTTATAAAATAAAAGACGATACTGTTACACTTTTACAATGTTAAATCAATAACGTTGGCGCAACTCGACAAAATCACTCGGCCCATAATAAGAAACAACATTTTCCACAACACCTGTGACAAAAACATGAAATATTTCACTTCTTCAATACTGGGACTGACGTAGTCGTTCTGTGACTCAAGTCCCTAAATAAATAAAGATTTAAAAAAAAAACCTCTTCATACAAAATTACCGATCAACTGATTGCTATTTTATATGGCGAGGTCTCAGACCAAAAATAACTACGATATTGCACAGTTATAACAAAAGTGACAAAAAAAACAAAATGTGTCATTTTATGAAATTGAATCTTAACATAAAAGAAACAAAACTTAAATTACAAAATCGGCATGTTTCAATACGCAGGAGTGAAATGGTAAGAGGAAATTATCTTCTTACTGCTACTTTTCTATCAGGGTAAATCTGGATTCAAACTGTCATATTAGTAGTAAAAGGGACTCTTTGGATCCAGAAGTACATGATTTTCCATACATTTTGGTGGAAAATAGGCAGACAGATACGCGGTCTAGTTTTTTTTTGTTCTAAGGAAGAGGTGTTTTTTTTTTCGTTTTCGATGTAGTGTTCCATGGGGAAAGTTATTCAGTATCATGTTCTGAGTGAAATTTTCGCATTTCGCTAACGTTTTTGACTCAACGTTGTACAACTGTCACTGATAGAAAATGTTGTATATCATCTGGTATATTCATCTAACCTGTTATGTTTTTGTATTGCTTATATCTATATTTGATAAGTATTTAAAATGTTCATTCGATGAGGACCTAGTCGATCCTATTATATCACATTTCCCAAAGTACAAATTTCTTGTTATTTAGTCCAATTTTGTTTGTAATTAAGTCAAAATTATTTTACCAAATGTAATTAGTGCGTGCTAAATTGCAGTATTTTTAGAGCATTATGATTTTCTTTTTAATTTCCATTGAATAACGTACACCTGTCTGGAAGCATTATTGTTTTTTTTTACATTTAAAATTGGGAATCTTTTATAGTTTCACCATGAATATATTTTTAGTTATGTTAAAAGGTTTACTTTAAGTTACTTTATAATGTAGTGCACATTAAATTAATGTTAAATTAACCCGTATGTTTACTAATTATAATCCTTTGTCGCTAAATTCCGTAATGCCTTTATTTTTACTTTATACTTTTAAGTCTTACATGTTATTATAGTAATGCCTACTACACATTTACTCTTTTTATGGAAAAAATAAATACATTACATACGTCATAAGTGATGGAAAAAAATGTTTCCAAAACGCATTTGCATACAAATGGAACACAATAAAACCTTTTATAAAAGTCAATAAAAAAAATAAACAATATTTTTTTTTGTTTTTATTTTAGCTCTTCCTTGCCTGGTACTCTTAAAATAATGGGAGGTGGTTGTCACGATGAATTATGACAGTAGCAGTATTCAGTAAAACAGACTATTTCGGGATTAAATGTAGCCTGTGTGGTTATGTTAGCATTCATTTTGATGAAAGATACATCGAAATCGGTTCAGTTCTTTATGTTTGTTCTTTTCAACAAACATCCAAAAATACAAATTGTTACTCTTTTATCTATAAGTAAAGATTATTCTTCAAGCGCCAGAAAATATGCTATGATTTTTAGAAATTTTATTTATTGTGGAGCGTCAGCCCCCGAGGGATTGAACGGGTGAAATTGATTAATTACATAGGAACTTTAGCTGACCAGGAACTTTGGCATTTTGACCAGTTATTGTCAGTCAGCCTAGAAATATATTTTTTTGTTGACGAATGGGAAATCCTCACCTCGTCTATGTGGGGATGGCGACAGCGTAGTGCCAGATTTTACTGACTATGACAGGGTCTCTCCCAAAGCGAAGATTCATACAACGGAACCTATACATCACGTCCGTTTCTCAGATGGGTAGGCAGAGAGAACTCTGGATCTAGGTGGGACTCGGACGTCATCATCAGCCACGTAACATCCACTGCTGGACGAGGGCCTCCTCCAATGATTCCGTCATTTCGGGGGAAATGCCAATAATCGCCTCGCTTGGCAGGCGGGTTGGCGATCGCAGTGGTGTTATGGTTTAACTCACAGAGAGCGCTGCTGCCCATCCTCTGGCGAGCTCCCTCGGCCGCCTCTTACGATCCACATGACGGGAAAAGTTGGGTTGGGGTGGTGTCACATGTATTCTATTCGCCGTCACCACATGGCACGGCTTCCCGACAGGAGTTGCTTTTAGAATTGTCCGGGCTCCTGCCCGAACAACCCAGTCCCCCGTATAGTCGCCTTTTACGACAGGTAGGGGGTCCGTCGTAGCCCTATTCATCGCCCGGGTCTACGGGGCTGACCCAAGGCATGTATGCGTCTCGAAGTACGGGCTAATCTCTGAAGACGTGCTACATCTACTTGCTTTGAATTGCTTGCCTCTGGGAGATGTCATATTAACTGCCAATTTATGTCCACCCAAATGAGAGTTTATTTGTAAGTAGTAAGTACCTCTTATCAAGTGCCTCTGCCTACCTCGCTTTGGGATAAAAAGGCGTGAAGTGTATTATTTTAAGTACTTGTCTGTAAGTATATTTTATATTCCACATTAGTTTCTAATTTTTAAAATTGCTTCTCACAGACAAACTTTCGAACGATTTAAGAAAAAAATCTGTCAACTTGTTTATTGTGTTTAAAAAAATACGTGAAAACGAAAGAGTACTTTATTCTATGATAATTAATTAATTAAGAACTACTTTATTCTATGATAATTCATCTTCGGAATCGCTCTTTTGTTTTTTTTTGTAACTCATTAAGACAAAAAGGATTTAGCATAGAATAGACATTATACAGAAATACCTAGATCAGGACTTAGATATGCTATAGGTAACATTTATTTTGAAATTCAAACGGGAACAGGTTAAACCACAGAACCTAGTAGCAAGTTTAAATATGTTTTACTGAAACGCGCACGGAACTTATAACTCAATATTGTTTACCGGGTTTTTTATTTTTATTATATTTGCGCCGATATACCCGGTATTGTTTACCGTGTATATTGAGTTATACAGCTATTAGGTATAAGTAATTAAGTAGAAACTTAGAAATGAAGTTTCTTAACTGACTTTCAACTTTAGGCGTGAGTAACTTTAAGACCATTACAAGGTACTTCTAATTTGCTGACTATCAAAACGTGTTGGCCATTTATTCTGCGGGCGACATAAATTTTTTTATGGACCCCCAAAAGGGAGTTCCTGAACAAAATACCGGCAAAGGGCGAGTCGGACTCGTGCACCTAGAGGGTTCCGTACACACCTGAAGGTGATACAGAAGTACCCTTTTAAAATTTTGCGTTTTAACAACACAAGTTTCAAAGACTATAGCATCACCTTTTTTTTCTAGGTATCAGTTAAGCACCTTTTCCCCATGAACCTTATTTTTCACAGATCCTAACATATGGACCTATTCAATTCATTTGTTTCGCTCAAAATACAGGTTTTGTCCAAGAAGTCTCAGAAACAAATTACTATGGCACAAATGCTAGGAAATAAAAACAAATCTAACCCATAAGTAAGTCATATATAAGTCATATTTCTACTTTGTTTTCATGTCGTTGCATTGTTCGCATCGTAGATTAAAAGTTGTCCATTTTGACAAGCCTTACCAAGTTTCTAAGACCACAACTCGGGGTCCATTTACACGCAGTACCAGCTGTCCAGGTACCGTTTTCTAAGGCACGGAACCCCAAAAACGACGCGCAGTAGGCCCGGGGTGATTGCAAAACGATATACTTAGATACTTACACAGCGCATTTTATTACTAGTTACGGCTCATAAACTGCCGACTGTGGGTTATTCACTGATACCATAACAAAGGTGCGACCATCGTTGCATGCCTCTCACACATAAAATTGTACGTTTTGTGTGACGACAAACCGAAAAACAGCCACGAAATAATGTTGTTTATTTAAGGTATGATGTTTGAAGAATAAATTACTAAGTTACAAATAAAAAATTGACTTAATGAGAAGTGAACTATAAAAAACCCTGTAAAAGATATTAGGGAACGACAGATATGTATCAGTGTGTCCTACCTGTAATGACATACGGAGCTGAGACGTGGACACCGACGAGGGCTCGGCTAGCCCACAAGCTCAAAGTCGCACAGCGTGCTATGGAAAGGGCTATGCTTGGCGTTTCTCTGAAGGATCGAATCAGAAATGAAGTGATACGGCAGAGAACCAAAGTCATCGACATAATATCTCATCGGTTTAGCAAGCTAAAGTGGCAGTGGGCCGGCCATATTAGCCGTAGAACCGATGACCGTTGGAGCCAACGAGTTCTCGAGTGGATACCGCGTGACGCGACGTGAGGACACCCTCAGGCAAGGTGGACTGATGATATGCGCAAGATGGCTGGCAGAAGCTGGATGCGAGAAGCCGAAAACAGATCACATATTGGCGTGCAATTGGAGAGGCCTATGTCCAGCAGTGGACAAGTATGGGCTGATGATGATGATGATGATGACGATGACAAGGAACAATATTTTTTGTTACAAACCGGCGTTTGACCACCATCCACCACTGATGTTAAGCAGCGATGTGGTCTACGATGGACCACACTTGTTCATTAGGCCTATAGGGCCTATTTACCAGCGACATGGCGGTAAAAAAGAACCGCCTTCATTGAGTACCTACCTACTAGTCGACCCTAGGATATTTTAAAGTTCCCCTCGATTTATCTGACCAGCGATCATCAAACTCAATAAGTTTATTGCGTTCTTCCTTATAAAGGGACCACATTTGAAATATCTTTTTTCTAACAAAAAACCAATAATCAAAATTGGAAACACTAAAAAAAGTAGTTCACTCAGTTCGACCATACGGTCTATGTTTTTATGTTTGTCCTCCGATGACTTCGGCGTTTAACAACCGATTTTGATTATTCTTTTTTTGCTGGAAAGAAGACATTCCAAAGGTGGTTCCATCATAAGGAAATTAGGGTTTGTTAATGGCAGTAGCACCGATAAATCGATGAGAACTTTAAAAATAGTAGGCCGCCCCTAATATTTTTTAAATCATCTTGTAATGATATAGTCGTTTACTATTTAATGCTTTTTTCGTTTAATTCATTCGCCCTAAATTTTATAATTTTTGCCACCCGTCGTCCTATAAGGATTGTATGTATACTTTACGTAGGTGCAACGCACATACCCACCTACGCCCAAACACAATAAAGTACAAGCAAAGTTATAAGTTAAATAAAAGAAGCACGAATCCAATCAAGTGTACAAACAAAGACGTCTTTGGTGAACGCGCGAATGTTAGGGCGGCGGGGAGGGCGGGCGGCGCGGGCCTCAAATGCATAAAATAAAATGTAAGTATTTAGATAGGTACACCTACGATCTTTATACACGTGAACGTGTTAACTAGGAGCTTTGTTGCGTAAGAAAGTATATGAAATAATAGTTCATATTGCCTATTACTGTTTATTGCAACTTGTCGACGACTCTACAGAACTGCCCCAGATGAATCGATCTTTAGCACTATAAGCTGAGCGACATTAGTATGAAAAGCAGTATACAATGATAGTTCAGAAGGAAAACAATAATGTAACGTTGAAAGTGGCCACGAATCTATGTGGGGTACTACTACACGCACCGAACTATATGCAATAAAACATTTTATGCTTTTCTAAGTCGGGATAAAGTTTAACTGCTTGGGGAGGTGTCGGCGGCGGCGCGTGACCAACTTTTACGATGGTCAATTCCTGTTGGACATCAAATTTCTATGAACAAACATGTCTTTTTTTTACCTAATCATCTTTATGTGGAGGACAGAACCCCTGTCGAGAAAATATACCCACTCACCTGTGTTTTTTATGAGATTTGCGGCCAGCGAGGACATGACACCACCCAGTGTCGATGAGGTAATAAAAAACCATTCAAATAGCTTCATTTCAGCAGAAAAACGTTTTTTAAGACGATATAAAAGCTTTCCCAATTAGCCAATCCGGGATACGGGGTGTGTCAAGCCCCCCGCTGGGTTGACGAAATTAGAAAAGCCAGGGTCTGAATTAAAAAGAAAAAGAAATTAAAGCGTAAAAGTTTGCTTTAAAAAAGTTTTCATTACTTGCCCACGTTTTATTTAGCCATCACTAACGCCTCTTTTGATTAATAAATAAATTAAAAAAAAACGTTCGCTCTACCTACTGACTTACTAAAAGGGACCGAATTAGAAAAGGGACTTGTCTCGTCGCATCCAATTAAGCACTGTACAAATAAGTCCTTGTGTTATTAATTAAGTAGGTGGGTTAAAAAAAGAAGTCAGTATTGCGCAATAAAAGCCGACTTTCACGACTCCATCTTCTTGCCCATTCCAGAGAAATTATTGAAAGCAATTTGTCAACAAGAACTGATTGTATAATTGTATGTTTTTTATTGTACTTACTTACATGTTTGTCTTTTAATACTGGCCCGCACCTATGTTCTCCCATGTTGTGAGGTTGACTGGTAGAGAATACTTTAGTATTAAGTCCACCCTTTGTACTTTTTGTGCAATAAAGTATTAAATAAATAAATAAAGTATACCACAGGTTGTCAAGGAAGATTATATTGTTTTCGAATAAGACACCACGTATCTATCTATCACCAATACCTCTATCAAGTTAATTTTCCTATGACAAGTTTTTATTGTATTCCTGCCAAACTCATTATGGCAAAACAGGCATAACTCATATATGTTATTTTATTATACGATGACGTAGTGACCAAGATTGAAAAGGGCATGCTTCGGTGGTTTGGGCATATGGAGAGAATGGATGAAAGTCGATTGACGAAAGAGATTTATTTGGGTGATGTATTGGGCCGGGTGAGTAGAGGTCGCCCCAGAAGGACATATAAAGACCAGATTGGTGATGTCCTGACCGAAGGTGACGTGAAAAGTACTCGAAACCGGAGGTCGTGTATGAAAAGATGTATGAATGTAGATGAAGCGAAAGGGGTATGTCAGGATCGTGACAAATGGAGATCTGTAATCTCTGCCTACCCCTCTGGGAGACAGGCGTGAAGTGTATGTATGTATGTTATTTTATATACGATATCGCTAGGGGAAATTTCAATTGGCGTAAGGGACATTTTGGCGAAAATCAGTTTTTAATGCCATTATACTCAAAATTTTGCGCTCTATCGAACTGCATTCACAGAATTTCTCTATCGTTAAAAAAATGTCCGATACGACCCAACATTTTTCGACTCTTCGGCGCTAGATTTTGATAGAAAAATGGTGTAAATGACATCTCATACGAACTTTTATCGTAAGGTACACTATATGCAACCAATATAGGTCGTAAGTTACCTTAGTAAATGTATATCGAAGTTACGACCCAAACCAAAATCTATTTATAAAATCGAGTAAGGTCGTATCGGACACCATCCAATCGTGGTGTAAAGAATGTTTTGTTATACTGTGACTCATGTCCAGGACAAAACAAAAATAAAATAGTTCTTTCAATGTTAAATTATTTTATTCAGACAGCCACAAACATTGAAGTTGTTCAAATAAATTATTTATTGCCTGGACACACTTATATGCCAGTTGATTCAATGCACGCGATAATAGAAAGAGAAGTAAAAAAAGTGACTGTGTGGAGTCCTAGTCAATGGCCAAAATTTATGGAGTCTTCAAGAAAACGACCACATCCGTATGAAATAAATGTAATGGAGTATAATGATTTTATAAACTGGAAAGAATACGTCAATGATACTTTCACAACAGCTTCTTTGAAGAAAATAGAATTGAAAAAAATGAGAATCGTAACTTTTAAGAAGAAAAATCCAAACGTAATAGATGTAAAATATTCGATGAAACCTGATGCTGAGTCTATTTCTGTTACGTTGAAGTTAGGTACAAAAAAGAAAACGAATGATGCAACAAGAGTAAAAAAATCAAACCAAAAGAAAAAGACGTTAAAAGAATTAAAGAAAACGGAAACTACGAAAAACAAAAAGACACTAAAACAAAAAGAAATAGAAGAGGAAAATAAATCACCGATTGAAAAACCTGCACTCTATTCTTCCCGACTGCCAATATCAGAAGCTAAGTTTAAGGATCTAAAACGTCTGTGCCTTACCTTAATTTGCCAGTTATAGGAAGTATCGTAGATACTTTGCCAGAAACCGATGAAGAGGATAATATTGATTTAGTAGATGAGTAATTCGAGTGATTCTTGAAACTTTCATGTCCACGTCGGCGTTGATCGTCGTGCTATGAATGTCTTTCTCATTACTTTACTGGATTCCTAAATACCAATGCAAACATACTTAATCGTTGTTTTAGTTAGCGCATTGACATCATTATGCATATGCGGGTGTAGGAGGTAGGTATAGGTATATACGGTCAATGCTTATGATTTAATATTTGAGAATTTTTAGTAGGTTTACGTATGATAATTGTAAGGTTACCATTTTTATTTTGTTAACGGTTCTGGTGATGTTGATTATCAATATAAACCAAGACTAAAGTTAGACCTCGTTTTGTAATAAGGTCGAATATATTTATTAATTGTTTAGATTCTTAGATAGATGCAAATTGTTATGTAACTTTGCGCATTAAATTCTATCAGGGTTTTTTAACTTAAGTTCTGTAATTTTAAGATTTTATAATGCTGTTTGTTTATATGGCTGTTCAATCTGTTCATGGACAGTTGTTTGGAAGATCTGAAAGGTCGTGACTGGGGTCTAGATATGGGTGGTTTAATCATCAAATGCCTTTTATATGCTGACGATCAAGTTCTTTTTGCACCGTCGGCGTATGAATTGCAGCAGATGATTAATTGTATGAATGAGTCATTGAAAAGGAAAGGAATGAAAGTGAATGCTAGCAAGACCAAAGTAATGGTAGTCGAAAATAATGAAAGGACAATTTGTGAGTGCATGATTGACGGTGAGAAAGTTGAACAAGTGGATGAGTTTGTATATTTGGGATCTCTTTTTACAAGTGATGGAAAGTTTGACAAAGATATTGAAAGAAGAGTGAGTGCGGGTAATAAGGTTAACGGTGCCCTTCGCAGTGTTATGGAGAGCCAATTCATGTCGAAAAAGGCAAGATTGGCTGTCCATGACGCTGTACTGGCACCTACCTTAATGTACGGGAGTGAAAGTTGGGTATGGCAGAAGAAGCATAAAAGTAAAGTCAATGCCGTAGAAATGCGGTCATTGCGGAGCATGAAAGGCGTGACATTGAATGACAGGATAAGGAATAGTGTGATAAGGGAAAGTTGCGGTTTGAAGGAAGACGTAGTGACCAAGATTGAAAAGGGCATGCTTCGGTGGTTTGGGCATATGGAGAGAATGGATGAAAGTCGATTGACGAAAGAGATTTATATGGGTGATGTAATGGGCCGGGTGAGTAGAGGTCGCCCCAGAAGGACATATACAGACCAGATTGGTGATGTCCTGACCGAAGGTGGCGTGAAAAGTACTCGAAACCGGAGGTCATGTATGAAAAGATGTATGAATGTAGATGAAGCGAAAGGGGTATGTCAGGATCGTGACAAATGGAGATCTGTAGTCTCTGCCTACCCCTTTGGGAGACAGGCGTGAAGTGTATGTATGTATGTATGTATAAAAAACACCTACGTAGAGATAGATACTAGTTACTTTCCAAAATTATAATTATTTAGGGTTACAAATTGTTCAGTTACGCCATAATCGTAGACGTTACATTGATACTTACGATGAACAAAACAATGTTTTGCAAGAAAATATTAGAGTTACGCCCTTTTTTTGTTTTAGTAAGTTAGGTGGTAAAAGACACTGGCACAAATTTTGGTCAAAATTACAAGGTTGTAAGGGATTCTATCTCCTAAACCAAAGAAGATAGGCTTTATACACACTAGGAGTCTTATCAAGCTTTCGAAATTAAATATTTCTTGCCTGTATCACTTTCTTCTATCATGAAAAAATAAAAAGTTATCTCGATTTTTCTAAAAAAAAAAAAGATTTTTGCTTCTCCTGAAAAGTAGCCATTTGTCCCTTACGTCAATTGAAATTTCCCCTAGCGATATTTAAAAAGAAAAAAATGAAAAGTGCAATTTTATTTTTTCGAAGCAACCGGGTTCGATTCCCGAGCTGAATACTAACTGTATTTTCAAATAAAGTATGAATGCAGTTTTTCTTTTTATTAAAATCGGTGACATGGTTCCTAAGAACAAATCTTCGTATGTCTTATAGTTTCGGACTTTTCCATACTGACCGATTTGAATGAGCCACCCTATATAGGTATGTATTTACTAACAGACCCGGCAAACGTTGTTTTGCCAATAACCATTATTAACAGTGCTTCCCTGCTATTATATGCATGTATTCCATATAAAAAATCCTCAAGAATCACTACCTACAAAACCTATCAATCTACCGATGCGTTATTAAGGATCTAAGCATACATAGAGACAGATTGCAAAAGTCAAAATTTCTTTATTTCATCGTTATAAGTGTTATAACATACAGATATACAGTAGAATAACACAAAGCTTGATGAACGTCATTTATGAATTTAAAACAAAAGTAATCGTCCCCGGTTCGATTTAATTTCTTTTACTGGCCAGAAGAACCGGGAAGAAACTGGCATCTTTTCAAATCGCCAAGGCTTACTGCTAAGTAAACTTAACATAAATATGACTTAATACTAATTTAGCAAAAGCTTGATGGCCGGATACATGCCTGACTGGTGAACAGCTCAAGGGCACTAAATGATATTAACATTAAATAAAACAAAAGAGTTCCCCTGTGGGTTATGTAACTGAACCCCTCAGAACATGCAAGCAACCACCCAGCTCATTACCAACATTAGTGATGTGCAATGTTTAGCCTTAGATGTCTTAATAATTATGTTTTACATCAACACGAGCTGACATGTTTGTCCATGCATTATCATCATGTAGGTAATCATCAACCCTGTAGTATGCCTTACTAATTAACTGTTTCTTTACAATTGACTTTAATTTTCCTTCAGACAACTCAGTTATTTCCTTGGGCAGTTTGTTATAAAATTTAATAGCAAGTCCTAAGAAGCACTTGCTAGTTTTGCTGAGGCGACTAAAAGGCTGATAAATCTTACACTTATTTCGAGTGCTATATTTGTATACATCATCATGCTGCAAAATTGCGGAAGGCGACTTTGCTTTATACTGTGTAATGATATCTGGGACGAAGAAAAGATCTAGGTGAAGTGTAGTTTAGTTGGCGCATACATGAATAGTCGGTAGGTTCTGATCCGGCTCTTCCCTCGGGTTGTTATCGTCATCGTCCGCTATATGACTTGATGTCCACGGCTGGACGAAGTCCTTCTCCAATGATTTCCGTGATCATTTGATGGGAAATGCCTTGGGTTGGCGATTGCAGTGGTGTTGTTGTTTAACTCACAGAGAGCACTGCTGCCCGTCATCTGGAGAGATCCCTCGGTCGCCTCTTACGATCCCCACGACGCGAAAAGTTTTCAATCCACACAAAATGCAACATAATCTAAATAGGTATAAATTTTTTAAATGGAAAACGCATTAGTTGAGTATGCGTTACATCTGACGCCATATTTCAATCTCTGTAGAACACTAATGGGCGACGCTGAAGGAATTTAAATCCACAAGGACAAAACACAGTCAGACAACACGAAGCAACAATTAATTATAATGGACTATATGAAATACCACGTATACACTCGACTGGCTTTTGTTAACTAGTTAATAACATACAGGTACATTTTACATACGGTCATCTGAAGCCATACTAGGATACCCTCTACAAGGGTGCCAGATACTGATACACTTACATATATGGATAAAACACTCAGATACATACAACAAAATGTTCACCATTACGTCGGCGGCCGGCGGCAGGAATTGAACACGCGACCACGGTAGAGGCAGGATGAACCACTGGTCCATGCAGATCGTCTAAAAGGAACAAACAGTACAAGAACTTTCGGTGTCAATCAAATGGTCCTCTATAGAAGTATGATTTTGCTTCCGGTTTCATCAACTTAGATACGTAATATGGATCTAGAATACACAATGCATCTGCTTCTGAGGAGTTTCCTAAAAAAACATCTGTCAAAGGTAGTGGGAAACGAAAGAGATGCAATGACTTTCGCCGTGTGACTCTACATTTTCGCGGGCCCTCTACTTAGGACACTAAACATTTTAATATTAACACGAGGTTTGCTCCGAAAGGGGTGCTCAATATTATCATCCGGATTTGAAATTAACAAAATCTGAGTTGTCCTCCCGTATTATCAAGAATGGACACTCTTTATAAGAGGATGGGAGTTTTGTTGATATCCCGTCGATGGACCGGTAATGTCCACGAACGGGTTAAGTTAAGAATTAGGCAAGAAACTGGAACACGAGGGCATGTATCCCTGCCGGCAATCAGCATCAATGGTCAAAAAATTTGGGCAGTCTTGTACTAAAAAATATCGCACAGTTAGAACAAAAGTGACACAAAATTGTGTCATTTTATGAAATTGAACCTTAACATAAAAGATACAAAACTTATATTAGAGGTACAAAATCGACATGCTTCGTATTGGGTTCTTTTTGTTCTAACTATGCGTTATGCCTGATGTAGAAAACAAAACAATGCATCTAATTTGCGACCTCGTACCTTTATTACTTTCTAACATGCATGAGCGTTACACCTGTCTCCCAAAAATAAGAGACTATACCTAGATCTCCATTTGCCACGGTCATTGTCGCCTTATCCACATTGATACATATTCTCATACTTGCGCTCCGGTATCGAGTACTTTTCACTCCACCATCTTAATTTCTTAGGTCTATCATCATCATCAGCCCATACATGTCCACTGCTGGACA